>CM069906.1:54420982-54680982 GCA_036172215.1 Camellia granthamiana | reverse complement strand
CATTCCATAATTACATAATGGGATCCTTCGGATCACATTACCAAAAAAATAGGACTTGGACGTCTATTAATTTTAAAATGGGACTTGGTAGACTACAACTCTCCAAAATGGGAGCTTCCAATAATTTTCCCTTACATTTTTCCCTTTATTTAACCTCTCATCTCTCTTTTTACAAATACTTTACATTGTTCTTCCTTCAATTATTTTTGAGTTTTGAATCCGTAATTATTTATTTTTTAGTGATTTTTTTAATATTTTAATTATTTTTTGTTTTTTATCTTTTAGATTCACTTAATTTAATACACTCAGAAAGTATAAAAATTAAACAAAAACATATATTTTAAAATTCACTAAATATAAAAAAACACAAAAAACTCAGAATATTTTCATATTTTAATCTTTACAAAGATTAATTTTTTAAAGTGAATCTAGATTGACCCAAGGCAATTATCTAATTGGTCATTGAGATAGCAGTTAGGTGTCAAGATAAATGAGTTTCCAATTTTAAGTCTAAAAAAAGTATAAAAAGAATTCATTAAATCACTAAAAACAAAAAAAACAAAAAAAATCGTATCCATTGAAAACTAACAGAGTGATTGTCCCTATAGTCCAAAAAGATTAGATTTTGTGATTATTGTTTCAAAACTTTGAAAAGATTTGTTACCCAAGTGTCCTTATTTTTATATGATTTTCTTTTTTGGGGGAAATTACACTCTAGTGGATATTTTCAAAACAAATTTCAAATCAGTGTAAAACTTATCAACTTTAATATAATTGAAGTTATGAATTTTTCCATGACTTTACAAAAATTTTTTTGGCCTTACAATTGACTCACAATTTTCCCTTCTTTTATTGGTACAGAAATAATTTTTTGAAATAATTTTTTAAAAATTAAAAGCATCTTCTTTTTTTTTTGTATTTATTTCCATCAAATTAATTTCTAATTATTCAAAATAAATTTTAAAAATTCAACTAAAAAAATTAGTTTTCACGTTATAAATTTAATTTTTTATTATTATTATTATTATTATTATTATTATTATTATTATCTAACATTACACTTAAGTTAAAGAATCTTATGTCAATTTCGCCTCCAAAACAGCGGTGTTTTTGTCCACATAAAAGAAGATATGAGATTTATTAGCTTTTTGAAAAATATTAAAGTTATTTATATTCGTATTCAACATTTTTCAAATTAATGAATATTGATGGAATCATTTATTATTTTTTTAACATGTGTGTTAGAGGTGCATGTTAACAAGGAGCAAACACTACAAGAAAATACATTTTTGCCGACCACTTTTAGCTACCAAAACTAATTTAGTCGCCAAAAGTGTGGGAATTGGCTACCAAAAATAATTTTAGTCGCCAAAAGTCAACTTTTTAGCTACTAATTTTTTTTAGTAGGGGAATGTTGATTATTGGCTACTAAAAAAAATTTAGTAGCTAAAGATATTACAATTGGCGACTAAAAAATTATTTAGTAGCTAAACATATCACAATTGGCGACTAAAAAAAACTTTAGTAGCTAAAGACCCACTTTCGGCTACTAAATGTTTGGTAGCCGAATGTAAATAAAAAAAATTAATTTTTAATCTTCCCCGACCAAAGATTTGGTCGCCAAATGTCAACTTTCGGCGACCAAAGTTCTTTTAGTCGCTAAAGACCCACTTTCGGCTACTAAATGTTTGGTAGCCGAATGTAAATAAAAAAAATTAATTTTTAATCTTCCCCGACCAAAGTTTTGGTCGCCAAATGTCTACTTTTGGCGACCAAAGTTCTTTTAGTCGCTAAAGACCCACTTTCGGCTACTAAATGTTTGGTAGCCGAATGTAAATAAAAAAAATTAATTTTTAATCTTCCCCGACCAAAGTTTTGGTCGCCAAATGTCTACTTTCGGCGACCAAAGTTCTTTTAGTCGCTAAAGACCCACTTTCGACTACTAAATGTTTGGTAGCCGAATGTAAATAAAAAAAATTAATTTTAATCTTCCCCGACCAAAGTTTTGGTCGCCAAATGTCAACTTTCGGCGACCAAAGTTCTTTTAGTCGCTAAAGACCCACTTTCGGCTACTAAATGTTTGGTAGCCGAATGTAAATAAAAAATTAATTATTTATATTTATATTTATATTTATATTTATATTTATATTTATATTTTTATTTTTATTTTTATTTTTATTTTTATTTTTATTTTTATTTTTATGAAGAGGTTGTACACCCACCATCCAAAAATATTAATTTTTTTAAAAAATTAATTATTAAAATAATATGAATTTCTTATTTTGTCCTTTTTTTAAATCCATTAATAATAAAAAATTTACAATTATGACAATTGATATTTCTAAAAAAATATACTATCAAAAGGTAATTTTGATAAATTAATATTTTTAAAATGTAATAATTGTATTATAAAAAGAAATTAAATTCTGAAAATAGACTATTATTTTGAGATGAAAAGTACAATTACACTATTTATATTTTTTACATCATCATATTTCAATAACACTAATAAATTAAGAATAAATCAAAATTCACAAATAAAAGACAAAATATCCCAATTATTTATCATTTCAATAAATTTTTCAATACTATTACCAGTACTAATAGAAGACAAAATATCCCAATTATTTGTAAGACTTATTGATATTATTTCAGATTTTAAATTTTTCCTTAAATTTTTAATAATTAATTTTTTCAACTTTTTAAAATTATTTTTACGTTATACACGGTTAACAATAATCAAACACTATTGTTAATTTAAATTTGGAGGGAGATATTTCTAATTTAAATTTGAGGGATTTATACAAGTAATTGGCGACTAAAAAAAACACGGGTTGAGCTGGCTCAGAATTTTTTTAAATTTTTTTTTCCTTCTTTTTATTTTTATTTGTCTTTCTTTCTTTTCTTTCTTATTTTATATATATATATATATATAATATAAGAATATAAAATTTTTAAATATATTATTATATTTTTCAGTAAAAAAAATATTATGACAAATATTTAAGATAATTTAATATTTGTAATTTATAATTTTATTACTTATATTTTTATTTAAATATAATTTGAATATATTTGTTACTTTTATTTAATTTTTTTTTAAATAATGAATTTTGTTTGTAACTTTTAATATATTTTTTTAATTCATTATTTACCGACTAAATTTTAGTCGGCGATTAGTCTTACAAAATTGAAAATTTGTGCTTCAAATTTCGGAGGGAAACTTTGGAGTGCTTTAACTTGAACTACCTGACATATTATTTCTTTCCTTTCCATTGCACTTGTGTTACATGGACCATTATCCCTCTCACCTCTGGTTTAGTAGTTCATATTCAAACCATGGGTTTTCATTCAATAGTTGATATCCGAAACACCAATGGTTGTAAGCAGTGTGAACTGAGCAAAAATGACCAATGGTGTGGAAGCTTCTCATATTTGATAGCAGAGTGGTTTTCTGCTTCTCATATCAAGGGGGAGATCCAATGGTGGACAGGGTGTTTGATGAAATGCCTCAAAGAAGAATTCATCTTAATTGCAAATCAACTTTACATAGTGTTAGTATGATTTGATATCAAACCTTCCAGGCTAGAGTCAGTCCATTAGATCATGTCAAATATTTGGGACACTAAACAAGCTTAGTTATAGATTAATTGAGAGAGAGAGAACATGTCTGTTTCTCTCTCTCATTTTCTCTCTGTCTCTCGCATATCTTTCTTCTCTCTATCTCTCTCATCTGTCTTCTCTCTCTGTCTCTCTCGCTCATCTTTCTTCTCTCTATCTCTCTCATCATTTACTTTCGGCTCAAAATTGATCCGAAATGTCCTGGACTGCGATGAACTTGGGACATTAAGCATTGTGGATCAAACACTTATAATTGGAAGTATGTCATATTTCCATTGTTTTTGAAATTACGATGACTCATTGATGAATTAATTTGATTTATTTTTATTTTTTTTGAAATTACGATGACTCATTGATGAATTAATTGGACACGACGTTGTTTTACTCTTTCGAACATTTCTCTTTTCACCAATTTTTTCATCTTTCTATCTCTCTGTCTCTGTCTCTATCTCTGTCTCTGTCTCTGTCTCTCTTCTCTTTCTCTCTCTCACTCATAACTCTTATCTGTCTGTCTGTCTGTCTCTCTCTTTCTCTATGTGTCTCTGTCTCTCTTCTCTTTATCTCTCTCGCTCATCTCTCATCTCTCTATCTTTCTCATCTCTCATCTCTCATCTCTCATCTCTCATCTGGGCATTCAAGGCCTTCACTCATCTATCTATCTATCTGTTTGTCTATCTGTCTATCTGTTTGTCTATCTGTCTGTCTGTCTCTCTCTCTCTGTGTCTCTCACACATCTATCTCTTCTCTCCTTTCTCTATCTCTCTCTGTCTCTTTCGTTCATCTCTCTTGTCTCTATCTCTCTTCTCTCGCTCTCTCTCTCTTCTCTCTTTATCTCTCCTCTTTTTCTATGTCTTTCTCTCGATCATCTCTTTTCGCTCTCTGTCTCTTTTTCTGTCTCTCACTCGCTATCTCTTTGTCTCTCACTCTATCTCTCTCTCTCTCTCTTTTTTCTTTCTCTCTCTCATCTCTCTCTATCTCTTTCTATATCTGTCTCTCTCTCATCTCTCTCATCTCTCTCTATTCTACCACTACCACTACCACAACTTCACCACTAATCTCTTTCGCCACCACCACCACCACCACCACCACCATCATCTCTTATCCACCACCTTCACCACTACAAGAAAATATCAATCCACTACAAGAAAATGCACTTTTAGCGACCACTTTGTCTCTCTCTCGCTCATCACTCTATCTCTCTCTCTCTCTCTCTTTCTCTCATCTATTTGTCTCTCACTCATCTCTCTCTCTCACCACCCATCTCTTTTACCACCTTCACCACTACAGCAAACGCCATTCCACTACCACCATTACTATCACTGTTGCCACTTCACTTCTACGACTACTACCATTGCCACTACTCCACTACCACTACTGCCATTACTACTACCATTACCTCTCAATCCACTACAAGAAAAATATCTGTCTCTTACTCATTTCTCTCTCTCACCACCCATCTCCTCTACCACCTTCACCACTACTGCAAACACCATTCCACCACCACCATTACTTCTACTGTCGCCACTTCACATGTACGACTACCATTACTACTACTATCGCCACCACTTCACTACCACTACTGCCACTATTACTACCAGTACCTCTCTTTCACCCCTGCCACTCCATTTACACTACCACTACCACAACTTCACCACTAATCTCTTTCGCCATCACCATCACCACCACCACCACCATCTCTTAGTAATAATAATATTTTTTTTCATTAAAATAAAAATGAAACAAATAAATTTTCAATCTTAGTAACTATAAAAAAAAAAAATTTTTAAAAAATTCATTAACTAAAAAAAAAAAATATATTTTAACAAAAAATAAATTTTTTTAATTATTTATTTTTATTTTTCATTCCCCGCCTCTTTATTTTTTTTTCCTTCCCGCTCCCCCCTTTATTTTTTTTCCCATTCCCGCCTCCACACAAAAAAAACCCTAATCGCAAACCCAAAAAATCCCTAATCTCAAACCCAAACTCTCACCCTTCTCTTAGAACCACAATCCCTAATTTCTACCAAATATGTCTCTCTCTCTCTCACTCTCTCGACGACGGCTAGCAGGAGGGAGCAGCAAGTGACGACGGTCATCAACGACCTTATGATATTCTGGTTAGTTTTGGTTCCTTCCATTCCATCCTCTCTCTCTCTTTCTCACTCTCTTTCTCTCTCTCTGTTGTCGGTCGTTGTAGTTTGAATCTGAATCTTTGAAATTGTTGGTGAAAGACAACATACGTAGTTGCAGGTGGAAGCAAAGATGCCGAAACAAGGTGGAAATCGAAAAAGGAACGAATCGTTCTTCACTCGGTCGGTCAACTCAGTTTTCGCCTTCGTTCGATTCGCCGAGTTCGAGATCCTCTTCATTCTCTTCTTCCTTGTAGCTTTTATCATCTTCAAGGATCTGGTCAGTTCATTTCTCTTTCTCTCTTTCTTTGCTATGAAATGTTAATGGCAATGGATTGTGGAACTCTTATGAACTCTTATGAACTCTTTCTTTGCAAACTTTAATCAATGGAAAAAAAAAAGGTTTTGAATTAGTTATATTTATGCCTCTTGGGAAGAAAAGAAAACCCTTTTTAAGACTCTTGAAATGTGGTGAAGGCTAGGCTATGTTAGGTTCAGTTAATAATGTATAAAATAACGAGTAATGTTGAATATTGGGTAACATGGATCAGGTATTTTTTATTGGATAAAATCACATAGTAATAAACTATTCAAACTTCAATGCATGATTATCATCAATGGTTCAATTTACTAATGCCTCAAAGAAATGCCTCAAAGAAATGCCTTGGTGGACAGGGTGTTTGATGAAATGCCTCAAAGAAGAATTTAATTGCAAATCAACAAGAACCAGCAAGACCTCAGTTTAATTGCAAATCCCCTTCTTAACTTTGAAAGACATTTGTGGTGTTTCTCATTTGCTTATCCTTTTATGTTTGCTGAATATATTTGCTTCTCTTTTATCCTGAAGGTTTGTTTGTATGTCAAATATTATACTCACCTTTTTTGATAGATGAATTTTGTTTGCCTCTAGTTCAGGTTATGTTGTGAGATGGGTTTGAGATTCATATACATTTGATGATTGATCTTTCTGGTATGCTCTTGTTTGGTTTGGGACTTGTACATAAATAAAGCTGGTACTCAAAAAATATTTATTTGAGCCCCTTGAGTTCTCATTAATTTGGTTTTTGGCTAGTATGAGGGTTCTAGAGGGCTAATTTGTTGAGTTAAATTTTGTGGGAGCAGGTCAAAGCTTTAGCTGCCATTGTTAGTTCGATTGCAAGGAGTGTTGGACCTAGTACAGTAGTTGATGTTGGTGCTGGTCAGGTGCATTTTTATCTGTTCCTTATGCTTTGCTGTTAGTGAGCTCATTTCTTTGAATTGATTCAAATACATACATTTTAGAATCTTTCTGATGCAGGACAACGTATAGTTTTTGTATTATGGGGCTGTAAGATCTGAAAAAAAGGATAAGTTTATGATTCGCAGAGAATAAGATCTGAAAAGTGGTGTTTCTGATGATTAATGTGCAGCAAACATATTTGAATCAGCAGGACTTGAGCAAATAAGAAGATAAGAGAGGAAGAAAAGTATAATCAAGAAATGGGTTTCACACTCATTCTTTGACTAAAAAATAAGAAAAGAAATAAACTTTCATTCATCTCTAAACATTTGTTGCATTGCTGCAAGGGCCCCTTTATGTAGTGGATACTAGAAAACCTGAAGACACGAGAGACTTTGTAAAAGTTGCTCACTCAATATGGAAAACCATATGAGATTGAAATTTAGCAAAATAGATATCTTTTAAATAAAGAATATGTTGGGCACATGCGATGCCTGTACAATGACTTCTGACTTCTTTTGATCTGCTTTCCTCTCAGTGCTCTGCTTCACATTTACAAGTTGAAAAAAAGAAACAAAGAAGTTTAGGAATGAAGCAGAAACATTGATGTCTTCAGCAGTTGAGTCAATATGGGAAGATTTCCTGTGAGGGAGAAAGCCTCTTGAAAAAAATCTTCAGCCCAGTCAATAAAGAACATGCTTCATAGCTAAGGATATCTATTAATATGGCTAAGGATATCTATTAATTGGAAAAACCCAAAACAAATGTTCTTTATGTTGCATTCATCTGAAAATTTATTTGTTTCATCACTTTAACACCTACATCCAATTCATTTGTTCTTGTACGGTTATCTGGCTCAAGTACTATCCTTCCAGTGTCAGCTCAGGTACTGTTTTCATGATGACTGGCAGCACAATTCTACATGTCTCTCATGCTAACCATATGCCAATATATATATATATATTTTTACCTCAACTAAGATCATTTTTGAAGCTGTTACATTGTAGAATCACATGATGGACAGGTCACATAGATGATTTGTGCATCCAGGTGCTCTATGCTGAAATGTCAATTTTATCTCATGTCTCATGTAACATAATGCTTGAATTGGCTGGCTTTCCTTGTAATTCCGTTTGATCATTAAAAAATTGTAGATAAGTTGGGATCCACCGTCCACTTGGGTTGAAACCTGTCTAGGTTAGATTCATGACATGCTCTAGTCTTGCCGTGCTGGGTGGAATTTGCAATTGCTGTTGTGCTGTAATACTGTCCACTGACATGTTGAAAGCATGTTGAAAGCATTGACATGTTGATAAGTTGGGAATTTACATGCCGTATGCTGTCCACTGACATGTTGAAAGCATTGAATTACTCCTTACAGTCAAAAGATGATGTTGAGCATTCAAATGTGATTGGACAAGTTGCCTCTTTTGAAGAGTTATATTTGTTTCTCATCTCACTCTTAGAATACTTTATATTAGAGCACTTTATATTGTTCATAATTGGTTTCATCTATCTATTTTTTGTCTTGGTTTTTGTATTTTTAGGCTCGTTAGAATTTTATTACCAAAAAAGATAGAGAGATGCAATGAGGTTCATGACACAACTCTAAGGGTCCCTCAGAAACAAGCCTCGAAGGCAACACAACTCTGTTGTGAGATGCAACATGAATATATGACATAGCTAACAAAGAAAGTATAACCCTTTTTTAGTAGTTATGCTTGAACCCCAACTTGGAATCATAGTGTATTGGAAGACCACAGACAACACATTGTAATCCCAACTGTTCAACTCAACTTTATAGATTCAACTATAACGTATCATGGTGTAGATTATTCTCTCGCTGGGGCAGTTGGTTTTGTGAGGGCCTGCCATTAATATTTTCCTTTTGACCCACCCCATTGGTAATTATTCGAAATAATTTTCACCTTCAGGAGTAATGATGTACTGTATTTACACCTCTAAAAGTATTTTAAAAATCATTGTCAACTCTTCTTTGAGTGCTTTCTATGAGTCAAAAGTTGAAACCAAATTAGGGCCATAGTGACTAGGCTTCTCATTAGCATTATAGCATATAAGGTAATAGTGTGTAAGGTTCTCCCTTTTGGGTTCAGTGCTCGGTATAAGCATCTAGTGCTCCTTGCTTTCATTTTAGGGATTATTATAGTGTAAAAAAATTCATTTAAGTGTAAAAAATTCTTCCTTAATTTTGAGATTATGAGCTTATTTATAGATTGGTCAAAGCAGGGATACAATTGACATGGATGTCTATTCAAAGTGTGCATTGATGAATTTTGGGTATGGAAGTTCATGGATGTTTGCTTAAGCAAGGTTTTGAAATGGATGTCTATTCAAAGTGTGCATTGATGAATTTCTATGGGAGGTGTTGGGGCATAGATTTCCTGAAAAATAAATAATAATCACTTGCTGATACCTGTGCAACTGTATTGGCAGTATTACACATGGATGGATAATAATCCTCGATATTCATTTGATGTTCATATGTTTCCATTCCATTTCTCAATTTTCTGATTGCATTACTACCTTCTCATTATTTTGCAGTTGGTGTCTTCAGAAAGAAAGGTACCAAACTATATGAAGCAAGCTTGAAGGATGAGAAGCCTTTAGATCAAAATATTATGTTTGTATGATTGTGTAAATTAAGCAAGTGTCTCATTATTTTCCCAAGTGTTTTTGTATGATTGTGTTTGTATGGAATTATTATTTTGGGTTGGATTGTATTTGATTTGTATACAATTTGATGTTAATTGATCAAATTTTTGTATTGTTGAAACGAAATAGAAATAGATATATGTATAATTATTGTTTAAATACAGGGTGCAGGTTGTACGAAATAAATACAGGTTGTGAAGAAATTAATTATAAAAAAAAAATACTAAATAAAGTTTTTGGCAATTAAATGTTTAGTAGCGAAAAAAAGAAAAGAAAAGTGAATTTGTTAGTGACTAATCAATTGGTAGCCAAAAAGGAAATCAATATTTTTAGTGACTAAATATTTGGTAGCCATAAAGAATCCAAAGATTTTTGGTGACTAAAAATTTAGTAGCTAAAAATATAATGAAGACTTTCGGCTACCAAATGGTTAGTAGCCAAAAGTTTAATAAAATGAAAAATAATTTTTTTGCCGACTAAATTCTTTAGTCGCTAAATGTAGTAATGTTGTGACTAAAAATAAATCTACGACAAAAAGTTTTAGTCGCTGAAAATTAATTTATTTTATTTGAAGACTTTTGGCGACTAAATATTTAGTCGCCAAAAGCTACCCTTTCCCGACTACTCAAAGTTTGGTAGCCAAATGCTTACTTTTGGCTACTAATATTTTAGTCGCCAAAAGATAACCTTTGCCGACTAACGAAAATTTAGTAGCCAAAAGGTTCACTTTCAGCGACCAAAAATGGTTTAGTCGCCAATACTATCGCCGACAGCTTATAGGCGACCACTTTGCCGACAAAAAAATTTAGTCGCTAATTGTTTCGGCGACTAAAAATGGGGCTTTTGGCGACCAATATTTTGGTCGCCAAAAGTGTCGTTTCTTGTAGTGACACTATAAATCATGACCAAACACTACTAAATTTATAATTCTTTTTCACTTATATATAGGTAGCCCTACAACCACTTTACACCATATCGACACGGCATAACAAAACACTACTAAGAGCGTCTCCAATGATTTGCCATTGAAACTGTCATTACTATAATATAACAGCAGTAGTGCTCCAATGGTAAATATGAAAGCTGTCAAAAATGGCAAATGTCAAAACTTATGCCAAATTTGACACAAGCTTTAGTAACTGCAATATTCATCAACTCAGTCAAAACCAACTATTTTCATCTCTCCCTCCTTCCTTTCCTCTTAGCAAAACAAATAAATTTTTGCAAAACTGTCATTTTGGCAAAACCAAACACAAAAATTGACGGTTGTCCTGAAGACACCAATTTCGATTTCTGTGTTTGGTTTTGCCAAAATAGCATTGAGCATTAGAGCACTGTTGTTATAATTCTATCATTTTTTACTATTCATTGTCAAATTATAATAATATACTATTATAGTATTTACCATTAGAAATGTTTTAAATTTATAATTAAAAATCACTAAAGGTATTACTGAGCGTTTGGTAAAGTGAAAGTGCAAGTGTATTATAAAATTCTCTTAAACAAAGTATAATATGAGACTTCAATCCTTCCCATTTTATATATGTAATGGAATATATATGAAAAGAAAAAGATATTTTGACTAAATATTTGTAAAGAATTAATTTGTCACAAAGAATTTTATGGCAGTGGCATATATTTATGAAATTAATAGTTAATTTGATAGATTGTTTGTTTGAAATTGATGGGTTTATAATAGTGTCACATCATTTTGTATAAATTTTATTTTATTTTATTTGTATACCATTACTTAGAAAGAAATGTGAGCAATGATGCGCAAACAGAATTCGTGCACATAAATATATTAAGAAAATCATTTTATATTTCACATTCATTATAAATGTGAGCCCTTATAAAATATGAGTTTGATTTGAATTATATATTATTTTACTGAATATTTCTCTGTGCATGAATTCTGTTCACATTTAGATCATGCTTGATTAAAAGTTTGGGAAGGAATATTAGAGAATGAGTGAGGTGGACCCCACTCATCCCGTGTATTATTCAAACTTCTATTGTAGAGTTGACAAATTCCAATTAGTGAGGAGCATTGCATATCTATATATAAGTGAGGCCTCTCCTCCACAGCGATTACCCAGAACGAAACACTCTCTCTCTCTCTCTTGTCCCGAGGCTCTATCTTTTGTTTCCATCTCTTTTATGGGTATGTTTTCTTAAACCACTTCTCTGAAATGCTTTTGTTTTCTCAGTAACTCTTCTTTTTTGATTTCTTTCTTCTTTTACACTTAGCAAAACCTATCTTCCTTGAATGATTCAAAGTTTCTGTTTTTCAAGCTAAGCTCATTGAGGCATGATGAGTAAATACAACAAGGCCAAGAATGAGGTCTATGTTCAATTTGGCTCATGATAGAGCATGATACAACCCTCAAACGACAACCCAAGAATTATTTTTTTTTCTATCTCTCTTTTTTCTTTTTTTCTGTTTTTTTTAAGACCAAACAACAGTAAAGCTTGTTATTAGCATTTCTGGTGACGCACTATAAAAATGGAGACAAAGCTATGTAAATCTTCTCCTTCTCAGACATTGCTTCAGCACAAGTCTCATGTGCTAAGTTTTTTCTTTTCTTTTCTTTCTTCGAAAAAACTTGTAGACTGTTTTGCGGGTAAAATGGATGTTGTTAAGGGAAAAAAGAAAAAGAGTTTGTTCGTTAAGACATGGGAGCGATGTCGATCAATCTGTGGAGTCCGTGAGAACAGAAAATCTCCACCGAAGCCTTCAAGTATTTTTTCAAGGAGCAATTCATGGCACTACACCACAAAATCATCCAAAGACGACGATGACAAGCCCAACACCAAGAACCACCAAGTAATAGCTCCACAAGTTTGCTTCCCAGTCTATGTCGGACCAGAGAGGCAAAGGTTTGTGGTGAGGATTCAGTATGCAAATCACCCATTGTTCAAAATGCTTCTTGAAGATGCTGAAATGGAATATGGGTTCAACAGTGAAGGACCTCTTTTGCTTCCATGTGAGGTTGATCATTTTTACAAGGTTTTAGCAGAGATGAAAGAGAGTAAAGAGATTGAACAACCTAGTTGTGGAGTTGCATGTGGATCATACAGTCCTTTCAATCTATGTCGTGTGGGCAATGGCAACATGGTGGGGAAGAAGGGTTGTGGTTCCTATGGGGCTTTGACTCCGTCGTGAATGCTTAAGATGAATCATTTTTTAGGTATATGGGTATAAAGAGGTTTTTATATATCATCAATATGAATTTCACTGTTATTATTTGCATTTATGTAAGTAGTATAAAATTCATTTGGTGATATACAATCTATGTACTTAGCTTATTCCTATACAAAATAATTGTCAGAGAAAATTACATAAACAAAAATAGGGTTTTTAGCCTTTTTAACAAATTAATCCTTAAATTGCTGTGTATTCCAAACATTTGTCTATTTCTACTTATAGCCACTAACAAATGATAGATGATTTTGTTTATGTTTACTCATCATCTTCATTGGTTTAATTTACCCATAGAAGCACACTCATGCTTACACAATACCAGTCCTATGGTGACACATCGAGTGCAAATCAAAACACAACATCCAACATTGTAGACTCAGTCGCCACCACTACCCTCCCTATCCAACCACCACCTTGCCACCCCCACCATCTCCCGGCACCCACCAACAATGGCAAAACTGTGTATAGGGTTTGCAATATAACTCTATAGATATATGTATGTTTTAGCAAAAATTTGGTTAAGGTTAATTGACAAAAGCCAATCGACAAACAAAACTTAGCTTTTGCAAAACAAAAATATATCAGATTTGTGATTAAATTTTATGCCTTAAATAGATTAAGAATTTCTTTTAAAGGTAATTAAATAAAGAAGAATTTGGAGTGCAATTCCTCCGGTGACTCTTTAGTCAATTTGGAAGTACAGAAATAAGTGCCTCTTTCAAGGCTCTCAACCAAAGTTGCAGGAATTACAGGAGCTCATTATCACAAGAATTGTTATCTGGTATAAAGCTACAACCAAGGGGATTTCATTCTCGATTAATAACTTCCTTCATAACATTTCACAAATCACATTCTATTTAGGTGGAAAGACTTAGAAAATCTGTTTTGATGGAGACTTGTGGGGTGCTTGTAATTTACAATGTTAACCATTTCTCCTGCTGTGCAGTTTGAGTTGATCTAGTCCTGTATCTGCTCTGTTTGCAGGTCTGTCTCTGTTCTGTTTGCAACTATGTGGCTAAGTCTGCTGGCTAAGTCTGATGGAGAGTTGGTTTCTGTTTTGTTATGCTGTTCTGTGAGCTTTATTTTGGGTCTGTTATGTTAGTTATTGGAGTGTGGCTAAGTTTGCTGGTTATGCTAGTGGAGACTTGGTTTCTGTTTTGTTATGCTGTTCTGTGGGCTTTGTTTCTGCTATTATGCTAGCTGTTGAAGTGTTGTTGAGGTGTTTGTTTTGTTTCGTTGGTTGGTTTGTCACCAACTTTAGAGGTGTTAGCAAATGATAGAATGGGTTCTTTGGTGCCAACTTAGTTGAGATCATTTAGCCCATTGTGATATTTTTGCATTTCCCTCTCTTTATTGATGTTTGTTTGATACCTTGTACTCTTTACATTCATCAATAAAGTTTCTTGTTTGTCGTTCAAAAAAAAAATAAAGAAGAATAGGAGAAAAAGATAACTAAATTTGTATTAATCAAAGTTAATGTTACTTGTTACAAATTACATTAACTTCAAATAAGAACAAAAACTTGAGAAACATAATGATTGACAGAGAAAAAGTAACTAGCTATAGCTAAAATACTCATAAAATACTAAGTTGCTACTTCTATATAGAAGCTATTCCTATTAATCACAATGTGTGAGTTGTGTTGGATGTCTTTCTTTGTATATTTCTTAACTTATTTATAGGTTCAATTACATGAGAGAGAGAGAGAGAGAGAGAGAGAGAGAGAGAGGAAAGGGGTAATCAAACTCATGATTTCCTCAACATGCCATGATTTTCTCAACAGGCCATAACCCATGTTTGATATGAATCAATTTGCAAATTTTGTGCTTTAACTTAATCTTGATTCATTGATTCAAGTAACTAACTTTCAACTTATTGCAATGGCTAATTTTTCTGGCTCTCCATTAATTTAACATGTTATCATACTATGTTATACCACATCAACATGCCTGTCAACTGGGATAATAATAATAACAAATGTGACTACAATTATTCTTTAAAAATAGTCTATGATTTCAATCGACATACCATAATTGAATTTGGCCATAATCAATAGGGCACAATCGACAGAAAAATAAAATGTGGTGTCAACAATATGATTTATAAATATAAAAAAATCTCCATTTGTTTTTGTATTGGCAACCCTAATGTTAGATAATTGTGATCAAGTATGCCTGATCAAGTATATCTTACCAACCTCGGTGTTGTGCTAGTAAATGATTGGACTCGTGTTTGAGTGCCAACTTAATTGAGATTGTCACATTGGGTTGTGATGCTTGAGCACTAGCTTTCTTCTTTATTGATGTATCACTTTATGATACTTTTTATGCTCATCAATAAAAATTCTTTTACTGATAAAAATAAAATAAAAATAAAATAAAATAAAATAAAAAAAGTATGCTTGACCATGTTAGTTGAAAAAGAAGAACAAACCCATTAAAAAAAATTGCTGTTTGGTTTTCTTGAGACTAACAAGAAGTAAATGAAGTAGACTATACAGGGAATTTGATCATTATTTGATCTCGTCTGGTGTAATATGAGAGATTAGCTTTGTTAGCACCAATTGAACACACAGAGATTATTGACTAAAGATTACACATTCTTTTCTCTTGCCACCCATCTTTTTTTTTCTTTTTCTTTTCTTTTTTTTAAGATTGAACCACCCATCCCTTTTAAGTTTTATTGACTATTTTATTGTCCAGCTGTATAGGGATCCAGGCAGTGGAAAAATTTTGGAATTTTTTTTTTCTTTTTTACAAATATGAAGAAACTATTTTAAATAAAAAAATTATAAAAATATTATTAGAGCAAAATATCAATGATATTTTAAAAATTATGAGAATAATAATGTTTGTTTTGATTGAAAATAAAGAGACTATTATAAACCATATTATCTATAAAAAAAAATTATGAAATTTTTTTAATATAACGGTGATGTCATTATTATTGACATGCAATTATAAGTAATCTCACTATAAAAATATGAAATTTATTAGATAGTTAGTTACATTTGATATGTGAAGTTCACTCTCTATGTGTTTATTTACTATTAGTTGGTGATATCATATACCAATGATGATGTGGTATTACTATTATATTGAATTTTTAATCAAATTTTGTATAAAAAAATAATTTATCATTATATAATTTAGGGTAAATTACAAATACACCTCACGAGGTTTGCTTAAATTATAAATTGCCCCGTGTGGTTTGGAAAATTACAAATACCTCTTTGTTAGTATTTTTTTATTTAACAGAATTAACTAAAAAAATGAAATTCATAATTGCTCTTCTATACAATAATAAAATTACCTAAATTACTAATTGAAACATATTTATAATATTATTAAAAACTGTTAATTAACTTGATGATTTATTAATAAAATGAGTGATTTATTATGGAATTAGAAACCTCTGGGAGTGGAATGTAATTTCCAAAATCAAAAGGGACAATTCGTATTTTAATCAAACCTCAGGGGTGTATATGTAATTTACCCTATAATTTATTTTAAGACTTATATCTATATCTTTTTTATATTGTCCATGATACATTAATTATAAATAACATTATTTTTTTGATATTTCTCGAAATCAATCGTAAAAATTTGCTTGAAATATTTTCATAAAATTTTTTATTATTGTAATTAGTAAGTGCTCCCTGTAATTTAATTTTCTGGCTCCACCACTAGACCCAGGACCCACACCCTCACACACATTTGTGAGAGAGAGCAATAAATAAATAAATAAATAATAAGTGGTCATAAATTAATTGGGGATTGTGAGGGTGTAACTTTTGGGGATCACAAGTATTATTCTTTAGAGCAACTCCAAGGGAAGAGGTATATTGGTACCGTTAGCTATTTTAGCTCATATCAGCCTAATATTTCACTCCAACGGGCTAGGTAAATGGCTTCCTATTATCCCTCGCGGCTTCTTCGCTGGCTTCAATTGGAGAGTGATTGAATGCTCTCCAAACTCGTTTCTTCCGCGAAATCGATCTGCTTACGTCTCTCCCGCGAAATCCATATGCTTCTTCAGCGCGAAATCGATCTCCAAACACTTCTCTCCCACGAAATCGATCTACTCTTTCAGCGAAATCGATCTGCTCTTTCTGCGAAATCGATCTTCTCCTTCAACGTCGTCTGCAACTCCCTCCATCGACCTCTTCCTCAAGGTATGGATCCTTCTATCTCTCTGTCTTCCCCTTCTATGCAACCCATAAACCCTCTCTCTCTCTTTAGATATATATATATATGTATGTATAGCACAAACTTTCCTTGTTCCTCTGTAATCTGGGTCTCTCCCATTTTCTCGGTTTTACAATCCGTTGTGCTCGATTCATTGTCTCCATCAGAATACTTTGTTTTTCGTTGTCTTAATTCTCTGATAGTTTTGGCAGCAGTTCACTTCTATCATGATCATTCTTCTGTAATCTCTGTAGGTGCACCCAGTACATGTTGCTACTTGCTACCGTAATCTTGTGTATTGTTGATTTGTTTAGCCTTTTATTACATTCTTGGTTACACTAATTGGTTGTATTTGGGATTAAAATTTACCAATATATCGGAGGATTAGTTATATTGAAGCTGAACTGCGACTTAAGAGAACGATGGAGTATTGGTAGGAGACACAAATTAGTTTAGTTTTTGTGCAACTAGTATCGTTCTTGCAAACAATTTAAATGCTATTTTCACTTTATTATTTTAAATTCACTCACAGAAAGCTCTCAAATCTATTCAGTCATCACATTGAGATCTACATTTAAGCTAGTATTTTATCTAAATCTAAGCTATGCTCCTTCAATGGGTAGTGCAAAATTTATTAGTTTCAACTTTTGTCAAGTTCTACCGGAGGCAATCCTACACTTAAGCCTCTGCATATGTGTCATTGCACTTTTATTTTATTTGTGTCTCCTCCTGGTCTAGTGGCAGCAGCTAAACAAGGGAGAGTAATTTTCCCTCTAACCATAAATCCCTTACCCTATGTCCCTTCCTTGCACCTTCCTTTAATGGAGTAGGACGTATCATCAATTCATTACTTCCATGTGACTCAGACCAACTGTTATATGAGGACAATATCTTTGAAGCAACCACACACTGAGCCCGGGTTTGTACTTCATTTGTACAGGTCAGGGTACTTGAGGAATTCTATGGGAGAGATGATGTTATTAAGTTATATAAATTGAATTTTTTCCTTCTCCATTTTTTGGATATATCAGTCTTGATAGTTATAGTGGCATAACATAAAGAATGTTATCTGGCTAAGAATTTAGTTCAATGAATGATTATAATCTGTGAAAACGTAAGCTAAGGTTGAATTCATTTATAAATTATGGGGGTAGAAGTTTTCTGCCTTGGTTTTCCTAATCGGTCAATACTGGATATGTAAATTGTAGGGAAAAGGCCCCAAACATGTTGGAGCGTTACATGTCACATGCCAGCTATTCAATATTTATTTCAAGGTAGTATACTCTCTCTCTCTCTCTCATTTATTGCTATTTCATTTTTATTCCTAAATTTATCAAATGTTCGTGTTGGGATCTTTGTCTTATAAAAATAAGAGATTTTTGAACTTTTTGTTGTTGTTGTTGCTGCTGCTGCATAAATGATGCTATGTATGACCAATAATATCATGCCAAATATTGAGATACAAATAATTTGTACAGTTGGTTATGGTTGATCTCTGTGTGTGGTGTGAAACATCTAAACATCTAAGCTCTCTGTGTGTGGTGTGAACATGCCAGCCAACAACCCCCATGTGCCACGTAGATCACAGTGAGGGGAAATCAGATACTTTACAGTCTGAAGGCAGAAAACCAAGAGAAAAATTGAATTGTGCATTGCAGACGAATATGTTCCAAGGAAATTAACAAAAGGTGAAATTACAAGATAAATTTCCAAATCAGATACTTTACAGTCTGAAGGCAGAAAACCAAGAGAAAAATTGAATTGTGCATTGTAGACGAATATGTTCCAAGGAAATTAACAAAAGGTGAAATTACCCCTGGGCAATGGGAAGTAAGTCTGTTAGGTGGACTAATTAACCTTTTTAATTTTCTCAGAATTCCTTAGCCTTGTCATTTCTTTGCTTATAAATCATATGTCACCATAGCCTTGCCTCCCATTTTTTCTTCCTTAATTAATTTCACCAGTTGCTTTTTTAAGTGCCTCATAAACTGGAATTCATTTTCTTGGGCTTACCCTATTAATTTGAATTGAAACCCCCATGAATGGGACAGAGGCTGTTGGATCCTGGATGCTGTTTGTTATTTTAAGTAGAGTTAATTTTGTCTAGCCTTAAGCATTTGAATGACTTAATTATACCTATTTGGATTAAAAGATGCAGTGTTAAGTTCTGTATTAGGATAGAATTCTTTAATAGTTATCTTATTCAGATTTAGCTTATATCTGCATCAGGTGCGTAGATGTTTGTGGGGTAGGAGAGTGTATCATTGATCTGGTCTGTCTTTGGGTTGGGTTTTGCTGCAGTGGGCTCCTGTTGGGAATAAGAGATTGTTTGTATTTATAAATCCATCATCACTCATATATTCATAAATATGTCTGTCTCTGTACGTATGTATTTATTTATATATATGCGCGTTTTTTCTGATTTTGTTTTTAATGGAATCATTTGATCTTATTCAAGCTTAATTTGATTTTAAGGTTAGGTTTCTTTGTGTCTTGCTACAGTGAAAGAGGAAAGGGACATAGCAATATAGGCATTGAATCTGTATACAGAGATCAAAGAGATTGAAGAGGTGGTAGCACTGTATTCATCGTTTGGTGAGTAATTGAAGCTTAGTTTGCTGAAAAAACAACTGGGTTTCTTGCAACTTCTCATTTTTGTTCAACATTCCTAGTTGGGTTCTCTTAAATTGTGCCTTTGGTTAGTCTTGTGAGCTGGGTTTCTCAAGGAATCAACATCTAGCAAACTGTTTTGACCTTCTTGTTCATTCTTCCTGGTAGATGTCTCATACTGGTTTGATTTTGTTGAATTTTGAGAGCTGGACTGGCTAACAAACCCACTGGTATCACTGAGGTCTATATTTAATGGCTTTTTCTGTTGTGTCTGGGGTTTCTCTCAAAGGAGCCCTTGCATGGATCTAATTGTGTCTGGAAGTGGAATGGGCTGTTTCTGTTTGTGTGCCTTTTGGGTGTCATCATTGGTTCCATTTGGTTCTTTTCTGGTTTGAATGATGGGGCTTTGAGGAGGAGGGAGGAAAGAGTCACAGGTAAGAAAGAGTCTTCAAGCATGGTTTGGCTTTGGCTTCGTTGAAAATTTTATAAATGGTTCAATGGAATTATTTTTGGTTGGATATATCATGTGGTCTCTCTAGCTGGGGAAAAACATTCATCATTGAGGGATGATTAATTTCCCATGCCCAATGTACACCATGTTGCTGGTTATTCAAATTTCTCATTATTTAGGTGCGTGTATGGCCTGCTGAAAATTTCTCATTTATAATTTCTCATTTATTCTTCATTCATCATGTTTCAATAGCAATAATATGTAGGTTTCAAAATTTTGTGTTTCAAATTCATGCATTTTTATGTTTCATCCCAACAGCTGATTTTTTTTTTTTTCCACATATTTGATAGTAGGTAATTCAAACAAACAAACCTAAGAATTAAATCCAGTCACATTATTTTTTATAATATTTTTAAAACTAATATTAAAAAATATTATTTTTAAAAATATTATCGCAAATGTTATATTGGCAATCATATTAGCGTTTGGTGCGTATGTGGCATTTTATGAAAAATATAGTAATATATATATATATAACATTTTTTATTTTAAAAATTGGTTTAGTTAGTTTGAATGACTAGTTAAAATAAAGAGTATGATTGGAATATACAATAGCTAAACTAATTAGGTAAAATAAAGAGTGTCATTTTTTTGTACTTTAACTAGTGAAAAATAAAGAGTGTGGTTGGAGTTGCTCTTATTGTCTAAGTAATGTGGGTTTTTTTTTTTATAAATTTTTGACCTATTGTCTTATAACTATAGATTATTTGCTCAAATTTAATTAAAATTATTGATAATATGTTGAAATTGATTTGTAATTATTGATTCTTTGCTGAATTTGTTGGCACCCCTCAACTCTCAGATATAGCTCAATAGATATATGCATTTTTATACAAATTTCTCCATTAGCTTTTGTATTGACAACCCTAATGTTTGGTAGTTGTGATATGCTTCACCATGATGGTTGAACACACACGTTAGATTATTCACTAAAGATCACCTGTTGTTTTCTTGCCACCCACCGTTTTATTGACCATTTAACTATCTATGGGCCATTTTTTAGTTTTTATTTTTTTTGAATATTCCAAAAAAATTAAACTATTTATGTAAATAATCAACTTTTCAAACTATATATCAAACTAACTCATTTTTTAAAATCACATGTTCAAAATATAATTTCGTAGTGAAATCGCATTTTGAACATACAATTTTATATTTACATAGCTCACATCTATATATCATAAGCCAAGCTAATATGAAATCGCATCTTCAATATTCTATTTCACCATAAAATCGCATTTTGAACATGCGATTTCACGATGAACTCGCATTTTGAATTTACATTTTAAAAAAAATATATTCGGTTGATAAATAATTTGAACAACGGTTACTTTGATAAATAGTTTGATTTTTTAGAATATTTATAATTTAAAAAAACTCCCTTTTTTTTTCTTTTTTTTTTAAAAATTCTCTATTACAACTATAGATTATTTGCTGAAATTTAATTGAAATGATTGATAATGTGTTGAAATTGATTTATAATTATTGATAATATGCTAAATTTTATTTATTTATTTATTTTTTTTGGGGGGGGGGGGGGGGGAGGGGTAATTTTGCTAAAATTAAATTGTTATTGAGGTATTATATGATCAAATTGAACCCATTTTTTTTTTATTGTTGTTGAAAAATGGATCAGAAATTATGTTGTAATTTATACGTCATATTAATATGGAACATGACTCAGGTCCAGTCCATTAATGGGGAATGGAATGGGAAAATGCAGGGGCACATATATACTTTTGTGTGTAAGTGTGTTTGTATATGGTGTTGGGTGTATTTGAAATGTGAGTTGATTTTCTGACTGTAACAAGCGTCTGTTTTGTTTTATTTATTTATTTTTTTAAAAAAAGTAGATGAGTTTTCGTCTATTTTTTATGATTATATATATATATTAGTTAATTTTTTATACTTTTTAAATGTACTTAATCAATATATATCTAAAAAAATTATCTTAATATTAAAAATAAAGCAATAAAAACAAATGAAAATTTAAACAAAAATTCATACATATTTTTGTTAGAGTTTTCCTTTGTTTTTAGTGAATTTTGTTTTCATATTTTGATTAAACTTTTCTACTTTTAAATACATCTAATCTTGATGTATCTATATATATATATATATGAAAAAGAAAAGTTTAGTAAAAACAAACGAAAATTTATCTAAAAATATATATATATATTTTTTTAAATTGGAACCAAGCAAAGCCATACAAAAATTTAGAAACAAAATATATTCGTTTTCAAAAATATTATTGTTATATTTTTATCGATGAAAATTACACACTTACATATTACTTACTATCCTCTTTTAAGTACTTTTGTTCCAATTAGTCCATAAGATCTTTTTTTTTTTATTTCAATGAGTCCTATTATTTTGAATATTTGATCCACAAATCCGAATTCTCATATTTAAGGTATTTTATGGACAATTTTACCCTTACAAATATATTTTTGAACCCTTACTAACTTGGTGATATGAATATTCACATTAAGTAAATCTGATAGTGTGAATGTTCACATATAAAATATTTATACTGTCAATGGGAATATTAATGCATACTTCATCCTATTATTATTATGAGTATTTTGATAATTATGTCATCTATATGATTTATTAGAATATAAAAAAATAATTTGGATGAAATAAAATATAAGTATATAAAGCAACATTTATGAGTAAATATCCAACACTGCAACATTTTCTTAGTTTAGTGACATTTGAAAGTGCCACAAAACTATTCTTCTAATGACATTTTTTGGTCTTGTGGCATTTTGAACAAGTGCCACTTCTATCGGTGCCACGGCAGATACGAGTGCCACGGTAGATACTTGCAAGTGTCACTGCACCATCATGGTTAAAAACTTTCAATGACATTTTAATGTCATGGTAGATATTATTTGTGGCACTATCAAGCGCCATTAAAAAAAGAGTTAGTGACACTTATAAGTGTCATTACACCATCAAGACTAAAACCTTTCAGTGACACTTTAATGTCATGGTAGGCACTATTCGTGACGCTATCAAGTGCCATTCGTAACGATAATTCGTTCTAGAACAATTTGATCCGCTCTTGCGGAGACTCGAACCGCCAACCTCCCGCACCATAAACCTTATACACCACACTCTTCCCACTACACCTCTATAGCACCACATGATTATATATGCAACATATATCATTTATATAGTACATACATCTATATTAATATGTATAAACATAATTATTTTATTGAACATAATTTATGTAAAATAAACTATTTACCACCAAAATAAAAAAAGACCACTTTTGGAGACTAAAAATATTTTTTAGTCGCCAATTCTATATTTTTGGCTACTAATTATTTTTTAGTTGCTAAAAAACTTAACTTTTGTCGACCAAAATCGGATTTGGTCGCCGAAGATGCACTTTCAGCTACCAAAATTTTGGTCACCAAAAAATTTTATTCCCGCCTTAGGATTTTAGTTCTCCCGCGCTAAAAATGACCACTTTTGGCGACTAAACTTACTTTTTAGTCGCCAATTGTAGACTTTTGGCTATTAAAATTTTTTTTGACACCAAAAAGCTTTACTTTTGGCTACTAAAATTTTTTTAGTCGGTAAAACCCATATAATCAGCGATCAAACTTATCTTTAGTCGCCAATTGTAGACTTTTAGCTACTAAATTTTTTTAGTCGCCAAAAAGCTTTACTTTGGGCTACTAAAAATTTTTTAGTCACTAAAACTCATATAATCAGCGACCAAACTTAGTTTTAGTCACAAATTGTAGACTTTTGGCTACCAAAAATTGTTTAGTTGCCAAAAAGCTTTACTTTTGGCAACTAATGCTGTTTTGGTCGCTGAAAGCTATACTTTCAGCGACTAAATTTTTTTGGTCTGGAAATTTAGTCGTCGAATATGCTTTTTCCTGTAGTGTATATTGAGTTTAATTCATTTATTTATGTTGGTAAATGTCACGAACATAATTTTTTGTGTCATTATTTTATAAAATGCCATAAAATTGATGTGACATTTCTTTATTGAAATACCCCTAGAGCCTTATATGTTTTGTGGTTCTGTGGTATTTTTCTAAAACATTTAATGCCAATTTTTATTTTTGTGGCATTTTCTAAAAACATGCTACTAGTGTAGTGTCACTAAAGTGTAAATTTGTTGTAGTGACATTTTTGTTGTAGTGAAATGACGCTTTGTTTTAATTGAAATGCCACTAGAGCCTTGTATGTTTGTGGCTCTATGACATTTTTTAAAAAATGCCACCAAATATTCTTTTTGTGACATTTTTTAAGAACATGCCACTAGTGTGGTGTCACTAAAATATGTTTTTGTTGTAGTGTTGCGACACTTGTTCATTGAAATGTCACTAGAGCCTTTTATGTTTGTCGTTTTGTGGCATTTTTCAAAAACGTGCCACTAAATGTCATTTTTGTGGCATTTTCTAAAAATATGCCACTAGTGTAGTGCCACTAAAGTATGTTTTTGTTGTAGTTTTGTGACACTTGTTCATTGAAATGTCACTAGAGTATTTTATGTTTGTCGTTTTGTGGCATTTTTCAAAAACGTGCCACTAAATATCATTTTTTGTGGCATTTTCTAAAAATATGCCACTAATGTAGTGCCACTAAAGTATGTTTTTGTTGTAGTGCAAAAAAATGTTATCCCAAAGTGCTAATAATTGTCGCTAATTATTTTATTTATTTATTTATTTTTTTGGGTTCAACACAACCTTTTAATGGAGCAAGGATCCTCTAGAGTGAAATTTTCCTAAAGTTTCCTAGAGTGCTACATTGTGTGGTTGAGATTTACTGGCAAGTCACATCAAATTAATGTGACTTGCCAGTAAATCTCAACCACACAATGTAGCACTCTAGGAAACTTTAAGAAAGAATCACTCTAGAGGATCCCAATTCCTTTTTTAATGATGATGATGATAAGAACTGATTTTTTTAACATGATCATGACCTTTTGAAGGAACCTTTACATGTAGTGGCCTTTCTCAAAGTATTGGGCTTGGTTTACTTCGGTGGAGCTGTTACAAAGGCCCCAGATGGCTGCTTGATCACGGATTTGTGGACCAATTGATAAGTGTGAGTTTGACGTACAACTTAAAACAATCACATATTTTTTTGAGTGATTTTTTTTTTTTTTTTTTTTTTTTTTTTTTTTTTTTTTTTTTTTTTCAGCAACCAAAAACAATCAAAATAATTAAAAAAAAAAAAAAAAAAAAGGTTCACCGGAGGCAAAAATAAAACCAAAAAAGCTAACATGTTTTTGCCGCCTTCTTTTTTTTTTATTCTTTCTGGACTTCTTTTAAAAAATTAAAACCAAAAAAGCTAACTTGATTTTGGCTTCTTTTTTTTTTTATTCTTTCTGGACTTCTTGTAAAAAATTTACTTTTTCGGTTCATTTAGAAAAGTAAAATCTAAAAGTATAAAGTTTTTTTTAAAACAAAAATGCTGAAGACCCCCACTGGGGGTCGACCCCCAGTGAGGTGGAGGGCTAGGATTGGAGGAAAAAAAACAGTTTTCTTTTTTTTTTTTGGTTGACAGCCAGTGGGGGCGCGCCACGTCACTGGGGGCGCGACCCCCACTGGGGGTATATAGCAATGCTCTTTTTAAAAACAAAAAAAATCATTAACGATGAAAAAAAAAAAAATCAACAAAAAAATTACTAAAAAAAGTCAACCACGCACACTTTTAGATGGTCTACAGTAGGAGTCCTGATTACCTACATCACTCCATATGTGAGGTTAGTGGGCAATCACATGTACTCCACAAGCTTAAAGGTGCACTTGCGGCCATGTTGCAGTCCCCTGTTTCAACGGATATCTTCTTGCTCAAATTTTAATATAACAAAAAAATCAGAAAATAAAAGAAGGTGGATAGAAAAATTTATTGAATATAGTTGGCTCTAATATCTAATAAAGTTCTACCTATTATTAGATTTTAACCAATGACTTATGAAAGCAATAATGAGATCACTCTTTTAATAAATGATGTGAAGAAGAGTAGTGATATTGATTCACAAGCAGCAACTCCTCCATTGGTGGGACTCTTTTGCTCACTTTGTTGGGTTAGGGGAGCCTGGATTGATGCAAACAAACACACATAAGAGAAACACAGAATTTACATAGTTCGACAATAGCCTACGTCCATAGGCAGCGAAAATTCAATATATTTGGAGAGAAATAATTTTCACTTTTGGTTCCTCACCATTCTCTTCTTTTTCAATTCGATGTTCGCATACCCAAATATAATACCTTACCTCTCCATTTATAGAGTTCCTTCAAGGTGAGATACGCAAACAGTGGCAGAAATGTCACCGCGTTTTGGAAGCTTCAAGTTGCCTCCATTGTTGACCATCAAGAAGCTTCAATCCAAGTTGAACTCCTTCTTCTGGAGTCATCGAGTTTGGTCTTCTCAAGAGAAGCCAAGCTTCTCTTTTCTTCTTCTTTCTTCATGGTGAAGCAGAGGGAGAAAAGTTTGAGACAACTTCTCCACAATTCTCCACCTTAGCGAAAATTCTCCATTCAAACTATATAGTGAGCAATCAACATTGCTATGCACCAAAAGGTGCGTACATTTGCTCCAAATGGATTAAGTCCAAACACTGTTTGAACTTAACTCCAATTATGTTCTTCTTTTGCTGGGTCTTCTTCTGTTGGGAAAGATGCTCTATGCTTCTAACCCTAACCCTCTCTTGGAGATTCTCCGTACCAAGAGTCTTCTTCTGTGCAACCGTAAAATAATCAAAATGATCATACCACGGCCATGGTGATTGTTTCATTCTGTAGAAAGATTTCTTCTTTCCAGTGAAATTTTCCTTTCTAGCTACTCACAACCTTCCAAGTTAAGATAAGAAAATTTCTTCATTCAAATCACCATTCTTCTTGGTGAATTTTCATTTACAACTGATTACCTTCTTTCTATTTGGTAGTCGTACCAAATCCCAAGTCTTGTTCTCATGCAAATTTTGTACTTCTTCTTCTTCAAAAAAGCTTACTCGGGGTTCTTCTTGGCTATTGCAGTTGTTGAGATATCATTCCCAACTGCTAGAAATGCATAAGATACGATATTCGCGTATTTTACTAGTTTTCTAGTCTCTTTATTCAACTTCCTCGTAGCAATAGACTTTGATTACTGTAATATTGTTGTGACTAGTTCTTTTTCAGTTGCACCTTTTTCAATTCATTCTTCAAAGTCTACTGGTGCATTAAACTCTACCTGTTGCGTACCAATGGCTTTGTTCTGTTTACTAGAGTCTTCAGGCTTGAGTTGCTTAAGCATTTTAGACTCATTAAATGTGACATCTCGGCTAACTATGACCTTCTTCGCTTCAGGGCACCAAAGCCTATACCCTTTTACTTCACGACTAAAGCCCAAGAATAATCATTTCTTGGCTCTAGGATCAATCTTACTTCTCTATACATGATAATAAGCTAGACAACCAAATACATGCAATTGATCATAGTCGTTGACATGAGTACCGAACCATACCTCCAAGGATGTTCTTCCTTCATTTGTAGTAGTTGACAGACGGTTGATAAGGCGGCGGGCATATATCACAGCTTCAGCCCAAAATTGTTTGCCTAAACCGGATTGAGCAAGCATGCAGCGCACCTTTTCCAACTGAGTAATGTTCATCTGTTTTGCCATTCCGTACTATTGTGGAGTTCGTCTTTTAGTGATGTGATGTACTCTACCTTCTTTTTGACAAAGTTTCTTTAGCAGATCAATAATGTTCTCTCCACTATCATCTAATCCTTAAGGTCTTCAATTTTCTGCCAGTCTGGTTTTCTATCATCTTCTTCCATGTTGTGAAGATATTCACAACTTCATTCTTATTCTTCATAATGTACATCCAAACACAATAAGAATATTCTTCAATAGATGCGACAAAACAATGCTTACCTTTTTTTGATGCAACTCTGGAAGGACCCTATGCATTGGCATGCACATAGTCCATCTTTTCTTCTATACAATGTTTTGTTGTCTCGGAGTTGACTTTAGGTTTCGTACAATTTGTATCAATTTTATCAACTTCCTCATTTTTTCTACTATTTGTGGCTGCTCCACCTATAACTATACTCCCTTGCAAGAAGTACAAATTCTTCTTTTTGTTTCCTTTCATTATTATCCAAGTTCTCGATATTACTTCGAGAGCTCCACCTTCCAAGGTAATCTTGAAATCTTTGAATACTAAAGTGCTCAGCGAAATGAGATTCTTCTTCAATTCTGGTACATATCGTACTTTTTTCAAGGCTCAAACTATTCCATCATGCAGCTTCAATTGGATGCTTCTAATTCCCGTTGTCTTACAGACGACGTCGTTATCCATAAGAACTATTCCACTATCTAACTTCTCAAAGTTAGAAAACCAATCCCAATTAGGACACATGTGGAACGTACATCCATAATCCATTCATCAGAATGGCACTGAAACCATGGAACAATACAAACACAATTTCATTCTCCTGAGTAAGGCTGACTATAGATGTCTGATTGTCACTATTCTTCGGACAATCAGTTTTCCAGTGTCCTTTCTTTCGACAAAGGGCACATTCATCTATAACGGGTATTCTTCTGGTTGACGGTTCTTTAGACATAGAGTGGGATCTGTTTGTGTTGCTTCTATATGATCCCCTCCCAGATTACTTCTTTTTTGATCTTCCTTGTACAACTAAGGCTCCACCAGATATGTCTTGATAATGGGCCTTCTTATCCTTCTTTCAGTACTCATTGTTAACTAATGTGTTAGACAAATCTTCAAACTTGATTTCTTCCTTTCCATAAAGCAGTGTGGTAATCAAGTGCTCATATTTATCTGGTAAGGAATTCAGCGACAATAAAACCTTGTCTTCATCTTCAACTTCAACATTCAGATTGAGTAGATCAGGAAGAATCTTGTTAAAGTCATTCAAGTGTTCGAACATCAAACTTCTGTCTTTATACTAAAAATTACAAAAACTTTTTCTTCAAGTATAACTAATTCTCTATGCTTTTTGTCATGTGCTTGTCTTCTAACTTATTCTATAGATCTTTGGCATCCGTCTCTTTCATGACGGAATATTTCTAATCTTTTGCAAGACATAACCGAATGGTACCACAAGCTAGTCGAATGATCTTTATCCAATCTTCGTCGAACATTTCTGCAGGTTTGTCCTCCAAAGTGATATCCAATTTGTGTTGGATAAGCATGTCTAAAGCTTCGCATTGCCACATGTTATTCCAGATAGACAACCAAGAGGGGGGTGAATTGGGTTACTAAAAAATTTTACAATATTAAAAAATAATAAACACAATATTTAGAATTTTAACAAATAAAAAGCAAAATAATAATTATCAATATAAAAGTAAGAGCGATAGGAAGAGAAAATCAAACACTGATATTTATAGTAGTTCGGCACACCGGGCCTACGTCCACTCCCTAAGGAACTTCCTTGAGAATTTCTTTACTATCAAAAGGAATCAATACACCACCAAGGCTTCACCAAGCCTATGGATTTTGTACAAATCTTATTTTTATCTATTGAACCTCACTCAACAAGAAATTCCTCACTCTTACAAAATTTCTTCACAAAATAATAAATAAGGATAAGAGGTGCTCAACGCTCTTTTACGATAATTCTCTCACAAAGAGTAAATATGAAAATGTAAGAACAAAGACTACACTTAGATCTGAATGTGAAAGATCAGAATACAATACACTCAAAATTTTGGAGCACACAGAATTTTTCTCTTCAAGTTCTTGATTTTTCTCCACACACAACACTTCTATTTATACCCAAAAATATACCCGTTGGAGGTAGGATGCTCCTTACTGATGTCATGGATTATATGGGCATGCTCCTTGATAGGCAAAAGGCATCTATTTTTAGTTTTCAATGAATACACCATGTGGCACATTTTTTCGTTGTCAATCTTTACACATTTTTTCTTTGTTCATCATTTCTTTAACAAACTTTTGCAGACAAGTCACCAAGATGTTCAGTTCACACTTTTGAATATAATATCACACACACATATATATATACAAGGATTTTGTCAAACTTTTGCACTAACTTTTTCTATTAATTATAGTAATATATATATATATATATATGTTTGTGTGTGTGTGTGTGTGTGTCAACAACGCAAAATCCACCGTCAAGCCCATCTTTTTCTTTTTACAATAATATATATATTTATATTTAAAAAATATATATGATTTGCTTTCAAATATCACTTGAGTATGTTTCACTTTACATGCAAAATATAAATCAAATATTTTTGCTATATACTAACCATTCCATGCAAGTATATTAAATTTGTCAAAAGATGACAACTCACTAATATCACATTTGTCAAAATATTACAATTAATCAATATTAATTTCGTCAAAAAGTGAATAGTGACTAGCCGAACTTTTCAAAATCGTGAATAGTAATATTTTCAAAATATTTCCATTTAGATAATATTTATAACAAATATATCATACAATATATGTTTTAAACAGATAATATTTTGTGTCAAATAATATAGAATATGTATATTAAAAAATCTAATTTTTTCAAATAATATTTTAGACATCATCAAAATTAAACAATATGATTAACAATTTCTCCCTTTTTTATAATGGCAATATTTATATAGATTTGACCCAAAAAAAAATTAACAAAATATTTGATAACTCTACAACATATAATTTTCACACGAAATTAAAATCAACAAAATATTTGATAACTTTCACACAAAATTAAAATCAACAAAATATTTGATAACTTTGCAGCATATAATTTTCAAAATCATATTTTTTTCTCCTCTTTTGACATCATCAAAATAAAATATGAAGAGAAGAAGCAAACACATTTGATAAAATAATCTGAAAGGCCAAAAATATAATAAGGGTCCTTCTGGCTTGTCGGAATCATTGTGGGGATTTTGGAGTATCTTGGGCGCACAAAATGTTGACAAACAAAATATTTGAGTAGATATGCATCGAGTATTGGATCGGTGAAGTGTATAAAAAGTGACAAAGATGATAGGCAGAGGTACGAAAAGTGTCAAGTGTTGGGAGAGAAAAATTGTTTTACCTTTTTGTGTAATCATGTCATTCCTTACCTTAGCCATCAATGGTTTGGACATGTATGAGGTGCCTGTATTGCAGGCAAGTGAGAGGTTATCAATGGTGCAGTCACACGCTATGCCTGTAAATGAAAGTCCTAATGTTGTTGGTACTCGGAATGATATCAATGCTATTAATAGCACTATAGCTCTTAGTACACAGGCAATGACTGCAGTTTCCAATATGGCTCGACGGTTACAAGCAAGAATACAAAAAAATCAGTAATGAAGAGATGAGGTGTGCTTGTTAAAACAACAACTGGCTAATATTTGTAAAGAGAAGAGAGAGCTAGAAAGGAAAAAAGAGTAGTTGGAGAATATGGTGTAATATTATGCAACGGTTATAATGTCAAGACTCATAGAAGTCGAAAATAGAGAGAGACATGTAAAGGAGCCTCATAAAAGTTGTTGAGAGAAGTGAAACGAAAAAAAATCTGTGAAGCCTTCTGAAAACTTACATATAATCGAGTAATATTTTCTCTTTTTGAAATAAAATTGCAAGTATTTCTCTACCCTTTCTTTTATTTTTAAAAATTCTATCTTTGCAAAAAAAAAAAATGTTGGTGCAGATAAAGAGTAAAAAAGAGTATATATACTTCCCCTAAAATTATACACAAAATATACAAACGCCCCCTTTTTTATTTTTTATTTTTTATAATAATTGTTTTAATCTCAAAATTTATGAGTCTCCCCCTAAATTAATGCACTAAAAGTTACATAAATTGAAAGAAACAGATTATCAATCTATAATACCAAGGGCCATTAAGATCCGGCCATAAACAACTATACCAAGTGCACTAGCATAAAAAGAGAAAATACAAATAAAAATAATTTCTTCAGACAAGGTAGAAGCATTTATTATTAAATCCAAGGGAGTTTGGAGCACATACAACAAGATAAAAAAATATAACAAAGTGCAAAAATAATTTTAACATGTTGACTGGTGATGACCTTGAGGATCGGAAAGAATGGAGAAGATCATGTAGATCGATGATGAATTTTTGTAGATTTTGGTGGATTAGTAACTAATCTTGACGAATCGGTAATAAATCTTGATGAATTAGAAATGATGTTGAAGATCGGTTATGGAAGTAGAGCCGTGATGAATCTTGGTAAGTCAGTAAGGAATTTGAGTGGATGATTGTAGTGATGAAGGTGATGGATGATGTTGTGGATGGTGGAACTGGTTGTGGACAATGGTGAGAATGAAGATGGTGTCGTTTGAGAATGAGAGAAAGAGAAAACAAAAAGTGAGGAAGAGAGAGAGTGAGAGAAAGAGAGAGAGAATATATATATGTATATAATATTTTTTTTATAATAATAATAATAATTATTATTTTATTAATTATTATTTTTTATTTATTTATAAAAAATTATTTTTAATATAAACATTATATTGGAGTATTCATCATACCAAGTTCAGTTCTAATATAACAAAATTATTCTTCAATTAGAGGTTTGGTAAATATGTCAGCTAATTGACGATTTGTAGGCACAAATTCGAGTTCAATGTCACCTTTGAGTACATGATCTCTTAGAAAATGATGCCTTATTTTAATGTGTTTAGTGCGTGAGTATTGAATAGAATTTTTTGAAAGATCAATGGCACTTAAGTTGCCGCATTTTATAGGAATATGATCATAGTAAAGTCCAAAATCTTGAAGTTGTTGTTTCATCTAAAGCAATTGTGCACAAGACCTAGCGGCGGCAATGTATTCTGCTTCAACAGTTGACAGAGCCATTGAGTTTTGTTTTTTGCAAAACCAAGAAATGAGAGAGTGTCCAAGAAAATGACAAGTGTCACTAGTGCTTTTCGGTCAAGTCTACATCCCGCAAAGTTGGCATCTGAGTAACCAAAACGTTCAAAAGTGGTTCCCTTAGGATACCATAATCCCAAATTTGGAGTGCCAACAAGATATCTGAAAATACGTTTGACTGCGATGATGTATGACTCTTTCGGTGCGGATTGAAAACGTGCACACATACAAATACTAAACATTATATTGAATCTACTGGTAGTAAGATAAAGTAAGGAACCAATCATGCCTCGATATTTCTTTTCATCTATAGGTTTACCTTGCTCATCTTTGTCGATTTTTATTGATGTGCTCATTGGAGTTGCTGCAGGCTTTGATGATTTCATTTCAAACCTTTTAAGTAGATCATTGATATATTTCGCTTGATTTAAACGGATTCCATCATTAGTTTGTTTAATTTATATACCAAGGAAGTAATTTAACTCCCCCATCATACTCATTTCAAATTCACCCTACATATCTTTAACAAACTTTTGCACAAATTTTCATTAGTAGCACCAAAAATGATATCATTAACATAAATTTGAACAATTAGCATATATTCCTTTTTTTTATTTTTATAAAAAGTGTTGTATCAATTTTTCCTCTAGAAAAATCTTTGTCAAGTAAAAAATTACTCAATCTTTCATACCAAACTCTAGGAGCTTGTTTTAAGCTGTATAAGGCTTTTAAAAGTTTGAAAACATGATCCGGGTATTTATGATTTTCAAAATCAGGAGGTTGTTTGTCACACCCCAAACCCGCCCTTAAAAGTTTGGGCATGACCACTTCAGAAACGGACACGTAACCCGATTTACGTAAGGTATGGGGCCTGAACGGAAGCATTACACGTAATAAAGTAACATAAAATAAAAAGAAATTACATCCATTGAGCGACCACTATCATGCCAGGATCACAAACAGTGCATCAGATGGTGAATATTTACATATACATATACAAACACCGCCCCTTGTTTGGGCATATAACAAAAACATGTTATAGATAATTAGCGTACAAATCAAAAGCTTAGCAACACTCCACAAAATGGGCAGGCTTCATCCAAATGCCTAGACACACAGAGGCTGACAAGAGAGGAACGAGCATCGAGGGTTAAGGCTGACCTCCAGATTTGCTACCTACAGAATTAGATAAAATACGGAGTGAGACAATCTCAGTAAATAATAGTACTTTGATAATTCAATGATCAACTTGAATTACAATGCATATCAACACGTATATAATGCAAAATACATGTTGTTAATCTTATCCTGTAGTTGTTACCAGAACGGCCTCGGGCCCAGTCTTTAAACAGAATGGCTTTAAGTCCTTGAACAGAATGGCATTGAGCCCTTAAACAGAGTGGCATTCAGCCCTTATCAGAATGACATTAAGCCCTTATCAAAATGGCATAAAGCCCTTTTTATATATGTATGAACTCAAGAGGTGGCTCACACGGATTCTAGAGGTGACTCGCATGGCAGCACTTAGTTCTGTGCAGCACTTTGTTTCATACTAACAGATTATACAGAATGGCCATAGGCCCAGATGTCACAAATTGGCCATAGGCCTCATAGATGTTACAGAACGGCTATAAGCCTCATAACTTACATAGAACGGCCATAGGCCTCATAACTTTCACAGAACGGCCATAGGCCTCATAACTTGCACATCGGCTTTAAGCCCAGTTCACATATATGTGGACTCAAGAGGTGGCTCGTACGGATTCTAGAGGTGACTCGCATTGTAGCACTTAGTTCCGTACAGAACTTTGTTCCATACTAGAAATCAATAGGTCGTTAAGACCGAACAATTCATATCACTTCACAGCATAAACGGAACGATAAACAGGACATGATAAGTCCAGATATCATTGAACAGATTAGTCTTAGAGTTGTACCGAAGCACATAAGTTCTTTCATTCATTCATATGCGTTAACATAGTTATTTGGGTATAACAGAGTGCTAATGACAATTATTAGCAATACGTAAAGCGTGTTTTATAGATTGAACAATTCCAGAAATACAAAGGTATTAGAATTCCACATTGCACATACGTTCCATTTATTCATCATAAATTATTACTTTTAACTTGCAAACAATAGAATGTTCTTATTAACTATCAATAGTAAGCAAAATGTACTACTATAGTGCTAATACAGTACGTAGATTTCCCTCATGGTTTATAATACGTCGACATAGTTGTTTTGCGACTAACAAAACATCATTAATAACGATTGACAGAAGGCAATGCATCACTGCTTTCACAAAGACAGAGTAATTCACATCATAATGACCTTGTTGGTTCACAACTTCACAGTTTGGCCTTTGGCCTGAGGGGTTCACACATTCACAAATTGTTTCGATGTTTTCGTAATTTCACACTGTTTCCGAGTAGCATACATGTCAACATAATTTCTTGCAAAGAAACGTCAATAACAATACTTATTAATGATATTAAAGTTACCTCGATAGTACTATTACTCACAGTGCGTTGATGGAGCGGTAGTCCCTCCCGATAGGTGCCCTACACATGCATATCATTCAAGAATTAATTCATTTCCTTTTTAAACTACTTCCTGACTCGTTTTCACTTTGAATGAATTTACAAACATCACAAGGTATCACATATAGATTTCAAAAATAGCAGAGGGTCTAACACGTAAAACGGAGCAGACGGATTTTTCTGGCATGGGCCGCACGTGCGACTGTGAGCCCTGCACGTGCGGCTGTTGGTCCCGCACGTGCGGCTGGAAGGTCCCGCACGTACCTTTTTAGCAGAATGCAAAGTCGAATTTTCCCCTGTTTCCCGCACGTGCGGCTGTGAGCCCCGCACATGCAGCCGTGAGCCCCGCACGTGCAGCCGTGAGCCCCGCACGTGCGGTGATTCTGCTTCAATTCCAGTCCGAAATTCAGATAAAAATCCCATCATTGGTGAGTATTTACAAGGTTCCAAAGAGACTTATAAATTGCTAAACATGGTTCAAAAATCATATATTTGGGAGGTATTTAATCCTTAATCCATAAACATAACTCAAAGCATTCAATTCTATCACAATTCATTTCCTTTAAGATCTTAATACATCCATATATACCTCTCACACATAATTGGGTGCAAGCATGGAGAATCAAGAGTATGATGTAATCTCCTTTACATGGTTCAAATTAATCACAACAACAACATGATGAAAACACTTATTTAATTCTTTAGGTGATATATACATACACAAGCCTTAATTTGCATGAATATCCAAGAAATTCTTCACCCATACACAAGAGAGAAGTCAATTAGAGTAAAACCTCCATACCTTGAGCTTTAAATCTCCACAACCCCTTTCACTTCCCAAATTTCTCCCATGAAGAACCCTTCTTCCTCCATAGCTTTCTTCTCTCAGAATAGTTTTGAGTTCCCAATTCATAAGTCAACATCAAAGGGATAACTATATATATATAAAGTGAATAAAACAAAAATCATCCAGTTTAATCATCCCAAATCAAATTTCTACACACATGCCTATTATTACTTAAAAATTATGCTGATTCCAAATATAAAATCAATTCCGGATTACCAAGTCTCTAAGGCCCTCAATTTTTGATTTACACATTCTAATTGTGACAAATACTCAGATATAGGTTCAAATCATAAGATCCATGTGCTTAAACTTCATTTCACATAAAATTTCACATTAAGCATTTACATGCACAGAATTAGGAACCGACTGTAAATCATAAACCAGTATAACGCAGCGGATAAAATGTCAGGATCATACCTTTTAGCGAAGAACCTCGTGGGTAAATCACGTGCTTCTAGAATCTGATAAACCAACCCAGCAGTGGAGTGATATTACAGAATGAATATCACCCACACAAATCACAGTGCAAATGGCTTGATCGTTGTTTATGGGAGAGAGTCAGAGAGAGAGGAGAGTCTGGGAAAAAAGAAAAGGTTATGGGTAAAAAACCCATAACGTATCTGATTCACGTATCTGATTCAATATATTAGATTAACCATATAATCTGATATATAACCAATATCTATCTATCCATCTATCCATATCTATTGATATGATAGATATAGATATCCTGAATGGTTATCCAAATAAGTTTGAATTAAAATTCAAACTTACATGGATAAGGTTCAAGAGGTTCAGGTTCAAAAAGACTCAAAGGGCCATGCCACATGGGCGCCCAATTTCTAACATCTCCCACTCGCACATGAGTTGGCATGACACTGCCACATCTCTATCTCAATCTCCCCAAAAATGAACAATCTCATACTAGCCAATGCACCGTGCGACTGCTGAGAACACCTGCATGTGGGAGCTCTATACTAGAAACTCAAAAATGAGCCAGCATAGAAACATCAACCCAAAAAGAACAAAAATAGTGTCTCATATACCCCAGATCCATCTAATTACACCGGTCCAAAAAACATCTCTAATCCCTCAAAAAAACCATGTTTGACCCTCTCAATTCTTGCAATATATTCACACTCAATCCGCCTCTTATACAGAGCGATGTGAGTTGCCGGCAGTGAATATACAATAGTGGTGTAATATTAGATGATCTTCCCTTTGCCCTCATGCCATTTAGTTTAGGATTGACCGCTTTCCCAGTGATGTCCCTTAAGGCCGAATCATACATGACCGCAGGCAACATACCAAAGTAGCAGAACATCAACCCCTTACCTTATGACATAGTCAAAAGTCACAAAAGGGTACATAAATGAAAGTCATATCAATAATGACATGTAAGACTCACACGGTGAGGAAACAGGGATCCATTCTCTCACCTCATTACTCGATCGCCAAGCACATGTAGTATGAATACATGTTACGGTGGAGTAACTCTTCTAAAAGAGTGACGTCATACTCGATACACCGCACAGATATTAGTCTAGTCGCTTTCTAGCGCCTAACCCGAATTCTCTATTTGCTCGCCTTCTAGGCGCCAAATGAGATCTCGCATCTGGCTAACCATAACTGGCACAACATGGAAAGTGGGTACTAACATCTATGTTTGGTCCTTAACACGACCTCATCTTGGTTGTAACTAAGGCGACATGCATAGTGGATGATTTAAGCCTCTCTTGGCTCCAAATAAAAAATAAACCACTAGTCTCAACCTTGCTCGCTCCCAAGCGCCAAGGGCGATTGCTCGTGTGAGTGAGCCAATCTTGCCTGCTGACATCATCATCTGCTAATCATTATGACACAAACCATAATAGTGTCAACATCCCATCATCTCAAAATAAGTGATCAATTTTTAAAAAAAATGACCACAGCTTGCGCAATTCTAGATTCCAAACATAAGCCTTATCAGCACCTCTTGCGATAAGTATATACAACGGAATCCACCATGTGCGCCTCACATGAAGTGATTCAAAATCACAATTCTAGATTCCAAACATAAGCCTTATCAGCACCTCTTGCGATAAGCATATACAATGGAATCCTCCATGTGCGCCTCACATGAAGTGATTTAAGATCACTACCTCTTGCGCAATATCCTCTCTAAAGATATTTTGGTGACCAATTTGCGTTCATTCTTGATGCGCCCAACTAGCGCAGATGCGCCCAAATAGCGCATAGAATCTTACAAGGAGCAAATTAATATACTACTAGTAAAGCATTCTATCCACAATCTAACGAGCAAGGTCAATGACTAAACAATTCAATTGACCATTTACCAAAGATAACACTTATTATGCTGAATATGCCCACATAGCGTACTTTAGGCTCCCACAACAAAGAAAAGATCAAGGAATATAGGTCATTTGTTTATCTTAAAGACAATCCGAGGATTCACTCAATAGCTAAGGCTCTAGCTTTTACCGATAGGTAAATCAATGGGTTTGTGATTTTGCATCTAGAATCGTTTTAGGATATTCCTTATGTAAGTCATCGAAGACAAAACATGAATTCTCCCAAAACAATCCCTAAGGATCGTATATCCGAGCATATAAATTACATCACCCATGTCCATCATATCTAAATAGAGGACTGCCCATCCTAGGTGGCGACAACCCTATAAATTCCTGGCTTATAATGACTAAGTAAGGAAAAACTTCTTTTGGACCATTGATCATGCCTCAGTGGTCTTCATCGATTATCGTTTGCCTATCATGGCTTGACGAAATCTAAGAACCACTATTTGGGTAACTGTTTTAGGCTGTAAAAGATTTATTGGAACTAGCAACCTTTTTGCGCTCCTAACTTTTCACCATAAAAACAGAAGGTAAATCCCTACGGATCTACTTATCCAATTCTCCAACGAGAAGTTGGTTCACAATGTCCACAAATTAATGTTCCGAACTTATGTCAATCATAGCCTAAGTCAAAATAACCTCACTCCCTAGGAGGAAGTCTTCTCATGGTCTACACTTTCCTCAATGGTGCGACTTTTCAGTGTCTAGCGAGCCTTATGCCTCAACAATGACTATCCAAATTACGCATAACTTTAGAATAGTTTCGCGTCATAATGGAAAGTCAACCAAATTATAGAAATGGTTAATCCTCAAAGACTTCGTCTTAAACTGCGCAACATTAATCCACTTTCTAAAAATAGGAGACTAGAGCCTTTGGCATAATCCTAGGCTCTTTATCATCTTGCGGAGCAATCATGAATGTTTTCCTCTCAATCACCCAGTGGTGACGTGGAAAATTTTCACATTCGCTACCACGCAATTAAGAATGTAGAGTATTCTCCTCTAATGGATTAATCCATTAGTAGGCATATCACTCCCACTGCCCCTAGGATATTGGAAATTTCTTTCCATTCTCAACTAGGCTACATAAAGCGCTATGCTTAGAATTCTCTATCTTATAGAGTTCCAAAACTCTATTCACGTCACCTTTACTAAGAAAACTTTATGTGACTTAGTTACACTCCCACAAAGCTGCTTACCTATATGCACATGACCCGGAGGGTGCACATGACAGCATACAATAATGCACCACGTGACCCTATGTGGTCACAAGACAGCATACAATAATGCACTATAGAACCCTAGGTCTTAACTTCGTAATCTTATGAGAAGTAAAATAAAGATAAGCTGCTTAACGGTTACAGATCGCCCATAGATGGCTCTCCGCTAATCCATTACTCAAATGGAGTGTAAAATCTGATATGGAGGGCATTTAGTTAGGGATATAGGCAGTAAACTAGTGCAATTCCTAATTGGGAAACATTTTGCGCCATTATCCACCTAACATTAACAATATTTAATTCCTTATCTCTACTACACCATTGTGTTGTTGAGTATTAGGAATAATCAATTTTCTAAGCATCCATTTCTCTTCACAGAGTTCTCTAAAATAACTCAAATAGATACTCGCCACCTTGGTCAAAACTAAAAGCACAAAAGCTGTTATCTAATTGATCTCAACCTTATATGTGCAATGTCAAAAAATCATCTCAAAACTTTTGACTTATGGGAGATCAAATAGTCTTGACTCAGATGCGTATCGTAATCTATAAATGTGTCGAGATTAAGGCTTAGCTATCATACCCTTACACATATCTAGTCACAAAAATCATAGTGGACTAAATGCGCCAATACAAATGACCTTCTATGGCTTTCCTACTTACTTGTGCGCAACCATTGCGAACAAAGTTACACATTCACATGAGAACAGGATGTCATAAGCGAGTGGGCCCGAGAAGGCCTACTCAAACCATCGTGTCATCATCTCATTAATGTGATTAAGTATAATAAGCCACCGGTTCATGACCGATGTCATAAATTAATTCCAATCATCTTTATGTGTGAGTTCTCGAAGACAAGTTTTAAAGGTTTAGGCCCAACTAGGTAATGACTCACAACTAACTCATATTTACTAGATCATAAAAGGATGTCATGGAGATTTCAAGTGCGCCTAAATCGCAAATTTAACTAGTAAGTGCTAATCCCCTGCACCTTCAAGTCAATTTTATTCTCCATACACTTTAATGCATGTAGTTGAAAAATGACGATACTCCTCTTGCCATATCTATTTCTTGCTTCATAGTTACTTGCAATTAATTCTACTATCCACAAGAATGAGAGAATAAGCTATCAATCTTTGACAGCTCTTGAAGTAACTTAAGCGGGAATTAGGTTAAAGAGTCTAATTCAACACAATGCTCTCACAAGCGATGCGTCAAATTCTTAGAGTCATAACAACCTTGTCGGCCTTGACCTTTTCATTACTATGCTGCAACGTTTGCGCTTAGTGGTAAATGTTATTCAAAAACGTTAGCCTAGCTAAGGAATCATACAAAGAAGCCCCTCCTCATGTCTCACACCTAAGTGTGGAAACAGTAAGTGTCCTGACTTAGACAAGTTGGCAATGCTCATAGATTTTGCAACCACTAAGCGCTAATCTTTTCACTTAGTGTTAATAGATTTTGCAGCTTCTAAGCGCTAATCTTTTCACTTAGTGTTAATAGATTTTGCAGCTTCTAAGCGCTAATCTTTTAACTTCATGTGATATTTCAATGCACACTATAATAGTGCATGAAATTTTGCTCCATCCACTCCCAATAATTGGGTAGAGAGCAAAACACTGCTCATACTGGCTACTCGTCTTACACTTAATGACTAATTTATTTAAGCTCGCATTTCTTGAATGACGTGACTCTTGAATGTTACTTCATCCAATGATGTAACATTATTTACAAGTCAAATTACAAAGTCAATCCGCGTAGCTCAATAGTCAAGATCATATACAGATCTATTGAGGGCTTACTAATTTCATAAATCCAAAACTCGCCAACCAAAACTACGTAGCATGCCGCTAACCATAGCGCATACATTAGTTTTATTGTGCCAAACAAGGCAACAAAACCACGGCGCCTTTGAGTCATATTTCCTTACTTTGGCCAATTAAGGTTTGACCTAAAGTCTCCAAGCCTTTTGCTCATCTAAAGAATGGGATTAGTTTGTTCACATTTGAACATCTCTACTAAGTCTAGGTCAACCAAATTAACTTCCATAAGCTGAATTAATTTAGAGAGAAATTCGCATTAGGATTAATTTGATTAGCATAATATAATTTTGCCGCAAAAATCTAAATTAAATAGTGACAATATTATACAAGTCGCAAGATCGAAAATCCGCTATGCTCGTAATCATCTCTTGCGCCACAGGTGACAATTATCCAAAATTTAATTTAATTTATGCGCAAAATATTGGTTTTCGGGAGTTAATCTACAAAGATTTCTCTCAACCGAATAACCTCCCACTGACTATGGCATATACAAAGCATGATAAATTCCATACAATAGCATCTTAATGTAAATTTACAAATAACTCATGCTATATTCATTTAATAATGGAATTCTAATAAATAAATAAATAAATAATCATACTCCTCTAATTTCAACATATTAAAAATCCAAAAAATATGTTGTATTCAATATTCAAATTATGCCATAATTAAAGTGTACATCATTTTGAAATTTTCTGAAATTTTCTAGAATTTTAAATAACTAATAAACACACATAAAATTAGAAATAAAAAAATCCAGAAACTGATAAACTGAGACAATATTACCAGTAGATAGTAAAACATTTCAGAAGTCCACAATAAAAAATTCAACTCCAGAAAATTATTTATGCAATACCAGAATCATTTTAAAGCATAAAAAATGAATTATTAACACAAAAAAAATATTTTTTATTTTCGTAAAATTTTCAAAATTTTACAGAAGATACAAAATTTAATTCTGAGTCTGATGGTACCAACCATGCTTAAAACAAAGCTATAACGAATAAATTATGGCCAATTAACGCAATTCAGAATTAAAAAAAAAACAAACAGAGCCTTAGAGCCAAGCCAGCGCGGAAAAACGGCTCGGCTCGGCTCGGCTCGCCGCTCATCGCAGCGCAGCTCAGCGCGAGGCGGCTCAACGCGGCGTGGCGCGGCGCATGGCGCGCACGTGGCTGCGCGCGTGGTGTGGCTCGAAGCTGCGCGGCTAATGCACGCGCGTGGAAGGGAGGGGACGGCTCGCGCGTGGGGGCGCGTGGGAAGCGCGCCTAGCGCGTGACAGCGCGTGAGGGCGCGTGGCGCTGCTGGGCGGCGTCATACAGCGCGTAAATCACACGCGCCGCCTTCCCGGGTGTTTTCTGGTCCGATTTTTGTACTGTCGGACTCCATTTTTCACAATAAAAACATTTATGGCATTAAAAATGACATTTAAAGAACATAAAAATGAGGTATATCACTCTCTCAATCTAATGGAGTTAAAATGCGAAAAACCGTGCACTTCATCTTCCTCCATTAATATTCATACATATATCATGTATATATATTTATATAAAAAATATACACATATTTTAATGCATAAAAATAAGCACGAAAATACCCATATTTAAGGCTCTGATACCAATGTAAATCATAAACCAGTATAACGCAGCGGATAAAATGCCAGGATCATACCTTTTAGCGAAGAACCTCGTGGGTAAATCACGTGCTTCCAGAATCTGATAAACCAACCCAGCAGTGGAGTGATATTACAGAATGAATATCACCCACACAAATCACAGTGCAAATGGCTTGATCGTTGTTTATGGGAGAGAGTCAGAGAGAGAGGAGAGTCTGGGAAAAAAGAAAAGGTTATGGGTAAAAAACCCATAACGTATCTGATTCACGTATCTGATTCAATATATTAGATTAACCATATAATCTGATATATAACCAATATCTATCTATCCATCTATCCATATCTATTGATATGATAGATATAGATATCCTGAATGGTTATCCAAATAAGTTTGAATTAAAATTCAAACTTACATGGATAAGGTTCAAGAGGTTCAGGTTCAAAAAGACTCAAGGGGCCATGCCACATGGGCGCCCAATTTCTAACACCGACAATATGCCAGAAACAAATATGAGGGTCGGGTTATTACACTGTTAAACATAAACTTCCTTCAAAATGTACCCATTTAAAAAAGCACTTTTAACATTCATTTGATATAATTTAAAATCTTTAAAACATGCAAAAGCAAGTAACATTCTAATAGTTTCAAGTCTAGCAACTAGTGCAAAAGTTTCATCAAAATCAATGCCTTCTCTTTGAGCTACTAATCTAGCTTTATTTCTAGTAACAACTCCGGATTCATCCATTTTATTTCGAAAAACCCATTTTGTATCAATAACAGGATGATCCTTAGGTGGAGGAGTTAAAAACCAAACTTTATTCCTTTCAAATTGATTTAATTCTTCTTGCATTGCTAAAATCCAGTTTTCATCATTTTCAGCTTCTAAAAATGATTTTGGTTCAATTTGTGAAACAAACACTAAGTTGCCGCAAACATTTTTAACAGAAAAACGAGTTTTTATACCTTCCACCGCATCACCTATGATGAGGTATTTGGGGTGGCCATAAGCATACTTCCATTCTTTTGGTAGATTGGAGTCGTTTTCTGGAAAAGCATATATTTCTTGAAGTTTCTCCATTGTCATTTCTTCTTCATGTTCGCGTAATGAATTTTCTTCATTTTCTTTTATGTAAATGCTCTCCATGCTTGGTTGATGTTCTACAATATCATTTCTTACAAGATTCTTAGAAATAATGTTCTTAGATTCATCAAAAACAACATACACTGATTCTTCAACAAGTAGATGTAACATGTCCGCGGGGGACCTCGCTACAGTTCGGACTCCCTTTTGTGTCACGGTTCTTAATCTTTAACCAAAGAGTCCAAATCCGGCAAATCGTTTTGAGAAAAAACAGATTTTTGTAAAGAAGTGCCAAACATGGACTGCTTTGCCAGATACAGAGTCGCAACCTAAATATTTTTTAAAATGGGGAAATTTAGGAAACCCTGACTCGGTGCCAAAGGCCACGTGTCCGTCATCACCAGAGTTGCCTCGGCTCGGGAACTTGGGTACGATTGGGGAAGGTCAGCTATGAGCACCCCCTCTCGCCCGGTCCGAAGACCGGCCTCTACTAACCGTGATATCTTGTTTTTAAAACGTTATGTGTTCTTGTTCCGGTTATTAGCCTAGATTTACTATGTTATGCGCACAGCAAACAAGTATAGACCGAATCGCCCAAATTGGAACAAAACATTTCAGGTTTGCTTTGAAAGTGATTTGGTACTCGCAAGTAGGCTAAAATGCATATTTTGCCACCCTCGAGTGGGCTTTTTGGAAAAGATGGTTTTGCCACTATCTAGTGGGCTTAAAATTCTCTGTTTTAATGCATTATTCCAATTTAGGTAATTTGACCTCCATTCACAGGCATTCAAGCAGTTATATCACATAAGCAGCTAGCCTCATGGTATTTATGCTATCATGGCAACATTCACACACATGTGAGGATGCTAAAGCATAAAAGCTTACCTAGTACTCCAAGCCAAAATAGAAACTAATTAGTAATCATATGCATGATCCTAGTTCATGTTTAGAATGGCTAATGCAATGCAATCTAGACAGGCTCGGCTATTCTAAACATGGCATGTGAAATGCTACAACTAACATGTATTCAATTTGGAATTGAAATACAAGTGCAATTAGCATGATGTGCCGAACCCGATGCATGTAAGACAAATGTATGGATGCACGCATGCGTAGCATAAGGTATGCTAATTTAAACATACCCTAATCTACCATCATAAGCAGGTAAATAAAAGGGAAGAAAGACGTGGGGTTGGAAGACATGCACACACTCACACACGCTTATTACAAATTCGCCCTCGCTCGGAGGGACCAAAAGAATAATACAATCCGAATAATGAATTACTTATCTTAGCTAATTAATTATTACAGATCCTCTAATTTAAACAAATTAAATGCAGAAAAGAGATGGCAGCAACCCTGCCTCGGGATGCGTGAATGATGCATGCTCGATCCGTCTTGCCCGAAAAGCCATAGCCATAGCACTACTGCCTCTGTTTTCACTGCCTAGCTTCTCTGAAGACTGCCAAAGTCCCAGGGTGTCTTCTATGAACACTGCAGAACACCATCGGCTAAGTGAAATGACCACCGGCCATGGCAAAATGTCATCGGCTGCTGATGAAGTTATCGGCCAATTCATTAATGGCCGGTCAGCACTAAATGTTGTCGGTCGGCAAAACTTCCTGCAGAAAACAGTTTTGACAACAACAGAGGACAGGCAGTGTATGGCATAGAATTTCAAGCACATGTAAGCATGGTCATGTTCCCTATCATGTATTGAACTCAGGGGAGCATGGCCCTCAATCCTTGGGCCATCAATTGTGCATGATAGCCTAAGGGACCAAGCTTGCATTCAATGTAAAATGCATGCAACACACAAATGAGGACCAAGACCCTATCATGTCAAAGTCAAGGGCCTCGCTGACCAAGGGTTGAGATGTGTTTTGTCACTTAAAGTACAAACACGCCTCAACCCCCACACTAGGTTTGACACCCAAACCGAGCAATGTAATGCATGTATGCAATATGGCTCAAGTTATGCAACATGGCTCAAATATGCAAATGAGGCTAAGTAAACAAACATGCCAAAGTGGGATGTAAACTAAACATGCAAATGCACAATGCTAGGCATGCAAAATGCAATGCAATACATTCTAACATGTGAGTCGAGACATGAAATGCAACTAGTCAATAATATGCAAACATGCAAGTATGATACCATGCAAGCATGAAATGCAACATGATCATGCAATGGTGGTCCCAAATCACAAAAGGCAGACCTCAGCCCACCCGAAACAGTGACCAAAAATGCCCAAAACAGTGGACAAATATTCATGCAAACAAGTATGCCAATAAGCCCAAGGACTAAGGCACAAAATGGAGCACTTTGCTACCACTAACAAGGCCACTCAAGGCATGAGCCAAGCAACCAAAAACAGAATTTCAACATGCAAAATGAGCTCCAAAACTCACACACATGGCATCCCAAATGATCCAAACACATAGGCATACACAATGCACATTTCAAGGCATGAAATCACAACACTTCCAAGCATTAAAAGAGACACACAGGACAATGTAAGACCACATTATATGGACTGAAACATGATATCAAATGATGCCAAATGATGATAATAAGCTTATGCTAAGCATGTTAGTGACCCACATAACTAAGGCTTACAAGCCAAAATGCAAAGCAACTATACCAAGCATGTCAAACATGACAAAATCAGTGGCCAACAGACTAAAGCGTGACAAATCATGACCAAAAGCTTCAATAATCTAAGCTAAAACATGAGGATATACTAGGCTAAACACATGGCACATTTCTAGGCAAGATAGAGAATTACAAAGCAAGTATAAAATACATGCTAAGGGCCAACAAACCGCCATTGACAGGGATATAACATGACCCAAAACACCCAAAAAAAACTCTGAAATGGTACCAAAAACAACCAAGCATGCATGTTGCCCTTTAAGCCAAAACAAAGGTAAAAGAAGGACAAAGGGGAGAGGGGTGTCCCTCCCCTACACAAGACTTCAAAATCACATTATCGCCACTTGAAAATCCACTGGATTTCAGTGGTGAGAAGACCAACACAACAAAATAAACAAAACTCAAAGAAAAGGCACCAAAATAGGCCAAAAGAGGCCTAAGGGAGGGGGGGTTCGACCCCCAATGCCAAAACACCCTTAATGAAAGATGTTAAGCATGAAAATACAAGACTTTTTAATGTTATACACAAAGCTTAAATCAGCATGCAAGATAGGTAGAAAATTAGTGCAAGATTGGGGAAACTAAAGCAAATGTCTCACCCTTGAAGAACCCTTGAAGAACAGATGATCCAGCCACCTTCTACTGATCAAAATCAGTCCAAAACCCCAACAAACAACCCTCAATGCCCTCTCAATCTCAGAGCAAGGTGTAATGGTGTTGTGTGTTAGTGCAAAAGTAAGGTCAAAATGCACTTTTAGGCTTCCAAACACACCCCTAAGGATGAGAGAGAGGGAGATATAGAGAGAGAGGATGATAAATCAGATGTATAGATATAGAAGCTCTGGTTTTTTGGTTCAAAAGCTCTAACCCCTAACAAAGGGAGAGGATGAGTGCTTATATAGGGAAAGGCCAAGGTTCTAGGCTTCTCCAAGAAGCTAGGTGAAAGGGGCAAAGGGTGCAAAGGGTTCTTGGCTTCTTGGAGAAGCTAATACAGCTGGCCAAGCTTTCCCAAGAAGCTTGGCCAAAGGGTTCAAGCTTCTAGAAGGAAAGGGGGTTCAAAGGTTCACACCAGCCAAACACTGCATGGGGAGGAGTGATGGTGCATTCCAGCTGGCACAGCTGGCATGCACCATGCCTCAAGGGTGCAAAGGAGTCACACGGCCAGCAAAAGAGGTCACCGGCAAAATAAAGTGTCGGTCGGCCAAATATAGTGCCGACCGGCCATTTTTTTTAAGAAACCATGGCCGATGGCACCCATAAGCAGCCGGTGATGCTAGGGGAAGGCCGGTGGGATGTGGGGATGGCCAACAAGCCATTCCCTGCCCTTCAATGCAAAAACACAAGTGTTTGGTGCCAAAACCAAACACGAAACAGACAAGTTAAGAGATCCTGAGGTAAGTGCGCGCAGCCGAGACCTCCGGGAACTCAAAACGAACACAAACAAAGACGATCACCGAGTGTTCAAGCGGGGAGGTCCAAGTCTTGAGGACGGTCAAAAATGGGGTGTCTACAGTTGCCCCTCTTTGACAGAACTCGAAAGTCATAACAATGACCGGAGTGAATGTCAAAGCCCAGAGACGACCCATTTTTGACAAGGCCGAAGACTTGGACAAGGCATACAAGCCATGGACAAAGATATGTGCCCGAAGGCAGGGGCAAAAATGCAAGACAATGCAAGAAGCGGAACATAACTTATGATCATGCAAAGAAGAAGCCGTAACGAAGCACACATGCGACGGTTTTAAGCTAGCATACACGAAACTACACCACAATGCAGAAGGATGTAAGAGAATTATGCAATTCTCAATACGTCTCACTCGGAGGATACAATACCTGTTCGGTTCGCCTAGTTCCACCGGCCGCAAATGAACCGTACATACAATATCGTGCCTGCAAAGGAAACAAACTTAACAGGTACGATTTTATTAGTAACATGCACATAATGCAATTGAAAGTGCGTGACAACACAAATCAAGTGGGAGGCATGACAATGCCATGAAGGTACAAACATATGTACGTAAAGCATGCGGTTTACGCAAGCAATGAATATTGAACACGTGTAAGTGAAATATGCGGTCCACGCAATCGATGAAATTGAACATAAGTATGCGGTCTACGCAAGTGATGAAATTGATTATAAAGATGCGGTCTACGCAAGAAATAACATGCAGTCTACGCAAGTAAAACGTGTGGTCTACGGAAACAAAACATGCGGTCTACGCAAGTAAAACATGCGGTCTACGCAAGTAATGGATTTGATTACAAACATGCGGTCTATGCAAGTAATGATATTGATTACAAACATGCGGTCTACGCAAGTAAAACATGCGGTCTACGCAAACAAAACATGCGGTCTACGCAAGTAATGATATTGATTATAAACATGCGGTCTACGCAAGTAAAACATGCGGTCTACGCAAGTAATGAAATTGATTATAATCATGCGGTCTACGCAAGTAAAACATGCGGTCTACGCAAGTAATGATATTGATTATAAACAAGCGGTCTACGCAAGTAAAACATGCGGTCTACGCAAACAAAACATGCGGTCTACGCAAGTAATGAAATTGATTATAAACATGCGGTCTACGCAAGTAATGATATTGATTATAAACATGCGGTCTACGCAAGTAAAACATGTGGTCTACGTAAACAAAACATGCGGTCTACGCAAGTAATGATATTGATTATAAACATGCGGTCTACGCAAGTAATGAAATTGATTATAAACATGCGGTCTACGCAAGTAAAACCTGCGGTCTACGCAAGTAATGATAAAACATGCAGTCTACGCAAGTAAAGCGTGCGGTCTACGCAAGTAATGATAAAACATGCGGTCTACGCAAGTAAAGCGTGCGGTCTACGCAAGCAATGTGTATAAAAACCTGAGGCGTGTAATGCAAAGCACTGCAACACAATACAATTGAAGCATGTTGTGGAGCTCACAAGATGCAAAAGGATACGGGAAGGGATGTTCCTCGTACATACGGAGCGTCGCTCGAAGAGATATGGCCTGAGGTCAACTTGCAAGCCTACTAATGTTTTAAAAGTGCGCTTCTTCGCACCATCTTGAATAATGAAGGTGTCACACCAAACATTGACTCGAACAAGGGTGCGGGAGGTGCGTCGACCGCAAGGGGAGGGGTTACCAGTATCAATCCCGATACTCTGCTGCCCTACTCTTCTTCTGCTTTACTTTTCCTTTTTTATTGGTAGTTCAAGCACATTGCACTGCCTCAGGCAGGTTTGTTATCATCGTTTTTCAAAACTGTGTATTTCTTTGCAAAACACATGACCGAAATGAAATTGCTATTTGATTTAAAAGATGTTACATTTTCACGTTCTATGCATCGCATCGCAAGGCATCACATAACAATGTGAATGAAACTGAAATTCATTTGAAAATTAAGCACTTGCGTCGTAATAATCAGGTAGCGAACCGACTTATAACTCGATAAGCAAAACGAGAAAACTCGATGAGCTAACTAAGTGCGAGTACAACTCGATAAGCAACACAAAGACTTAAAGAGAGTGAAATACAACTCGATAAACAAATGTACAACAACTCGATAAGCAAATGGGCGCGGCCCCGCAAGAATTGATCACTGGAGGGCATTGGAAATGGGGGGATTCCCCAACTTCTGAGCATAAACAACTCAGGGAACCAAGGGGAAGACCACCGGCCCCAGGGAAAAGCCACCGGCCATGAGAAGACTCCACCGGCCAACTGTAAATGGCCGGTCGGCACCATACTTGGCTGGCCGGCCAAAAATGGAAGAAACCAGCAGAATGCTGACACCTGTCCTTCATTCAACCTTATCCCCTACAAAAGGCCCCAGCTTCGTAGTTTTTCTCATTTCCACACTGATTTACTCCAAATGGAAGAATTTCTTGCCAAAAATCTTGCAACTTGGATTAACAACTTGGATGGCTCGGAAAAGCTAAATTTCCGGGGTTTCGGCATAATGCACTATTCACTTTGGGTTGTACCCCGCTGCACTTTCCATTTCTCCATGCCGCGGCAAGGTTTTGGAATTCGGTGACACATGTTTTTAGCTTTGGCGGGCAAGAGGTATGTCTCACTTTTGAAGATTTTCAAGTCTTAATGGAGTCTGAGCGCAATGAAGAGATTCCTGCTCCAACCCCGTTTTTGGCCATGCCCAAGCCTTAGGACAAATGTGTGGGTTCTCCGTACCTAATGCTCGATCTCTGATTTGTGACGGAATGCTGGATATTCCGAGTTTGGTTTGCCGTTTTTCTGAGACTGGTGACCGCGGCGACCGTCATTGGCAAGGTTTTCGGCAACACGCACTTTGCTTGTGTATGCTATCTCATTCCTTACTTGCCTCGGGCTCCGGTGGATCTAGCATTCGTTTGATTGAAGTCGCCCAAGGTTTGAAGGAGGGTAAGAGTTGTATCGCCATGACTTTGGCTGAGACATTAATGGGCTTGGATGCTTTCTATTGTCGCGAAACAATCAAATTTGCGGGGAGTCCATTGCTATTGCAGGTAAAGCTTCCCACCCCATCTCTCACATGTATTGCTCACATCACTCGGCCCTCAAGCTCGGTTTTTCTCACAACACCCTTTTCTTACTTTTCTCTTATCGTACACCTCTCTATTCCTTATTCTCTCATTTTTCATCCCTTCCCAGGTGTGGTTGATGGACAAATTGCAAGTTGTGGACTCTTGCCCAACATACTCAGCCCGTGGTTATTTCTTCAGGCAACGCCTAGTTGACGCCCTCGATGAGGGTTGGTGGTTTGACTGGATGTGTAGCTTGTCCGCGGATCGCGTTGCTTGGCGATGTCCTTGGCTCAATCTACCGGCAATGGGCTACAGTATGACTCGCCAACCTGGGATTCAGCTGATTGGCTTGACTCACTGCGTCTTCTATTTTCCGTTCCGGATCCGACGTCAATTCGGTCATGACCAGACTTGTCCACCAGAAGAGATAGAGTACCCAACTGCGTTCCGATCCGAGGCGCACAGCTTGCCCGATATGCTACAGCATGGAGAACCAGAGAGCTCCTGGCCCCCGCTCCCATTTTCAATTGCACTTTGTCTGATGAGTGTTGGGATTGGCTCAATGAAGAGGCACATAATGGGCCTAGATTGGCATCAGAGACTTCGACCAGCTCTGGGAGGGGGCGCAGGGGCACCCGACTTGACTATGCCCCGGGTTTATTGCTTTATTAGAACTTTCAGGTTTTCCTTATGATTGTAATAAAAAGCAACTTTAATTGTATGCAAGAGCAGGAGAACTTTGTATTGAAATCAATGAATTTGAAGATTGTGGTACTGAAAATTTTCCGCTTTAGTCTAAAAATGGTCTTAGTTGTAAAAAGATTAATTTGAACAAAGTCAACTTTTATTAAAACTTTTCAAAACCATTTTCGATATGGATCAGAACTGAACATGCCTGAAATTTGTCACTGAGATGCACAGCCCCGGATCCTAGCAACTGGAAAGTTGCCCCTAGTCTGAATAGCACCGCGGCACTGCACGACAACGGAAAGTTGCCCCTAGTATGAAAAGCACTGTACCGAAGATCACGATGAATGCTGATAGACAAAGATGACTGAGATGATCAAATGGACAAAGTTGATCGGGGAAGAGTTTGTGGCTGAACTTCAGGATGAAGCTGCCTACGTATCCCAGAGATGGGAATCAAGCCTTACGTAGTTCGGCTTAGGTTCACTCGAGTATTTTCACTCTCCTTTTACGCTCTAACTTTTGCCAAGGCTGCCCTTTGCGGGTTTTCAACCTTGCGAGCTCAGTTTTTTCTATTTTCTAGTTTTCTGTGCTCTAGCTTTTGCCTAGGTCGCCCTTTCGGGTTTTCGGCCTAGCGAGCCTCTCAAGGGTAATATTTCTTCAACTTGTCCATGTTGATCGGTTGTGAGAACTCCAGGCCATCTAGGTCCATCAGAACCATAGCTCCACCCGACCAGATAGCTTTGATGATGTAGGGACCAGTCCAATTAGGTCTGAACTTGCCCCTTGGGTCATGGATGGGAGCTCGGTTGTCTTTGAGCACCAAATCTCCTTCCTTTAAGTCCCTGGACTTAACCTTCTTGTTGAAAGCCTGAGCAATTCTCCGCTGATAACCCGGTACAGTGCTTTCAGTCTTTTCTCATCGAAGAGCATGAGTTCCTCAAAACCTGCTCTACTGCCAAATCTGCTTCGGCTATTTGGCACTCATCCAATACTCGTAATGACGGAACCTCGATCTCGATAGGTAGGACGGCCTCCATCCCATAGACTAATGAATACGGAGTCGGCCCAGTAGAAGTTCTAATCGAAGTCCGGTAGCCCCACAGAAGTGAACGGCAACTTATCTGGCCAATCCCGGTAGGTTTCCACCATCTTCTGCAATATGTGTTTGATGTTCTTGTTGGCGGCCTCAACTGCTCCGTTGGTCTGCGGCCGGTATGTGGATGACTTATGAAAAGCCACATTGTATTTCTCCAACAAATCAATCACCTCCTTCTTGAAGTGGGGAACCATTATCTGAAATAATCTCGTTCGGGACTCCATAGCGACAGATGATGTTGTTCCTGATAAACTTTGCGACATGCGAAGCCTTCAATACCGCATAAGATTGGGCCTCGACCCACTTCGTAAAATAATCTATCGCGACCAGGATGAACTCATGCCCATTTGACCCCTTTGGAGTAACAGCCCCGATCACATCGATTCCCCCATACTGAAAATGGCCATGGCGAAGTCATGTTGTATAGCTTTGACGGCTGGATGTTCATGCGATTTGCATGGATCTGACATTTGTGGCATCGTCGAACAAAGAGCCAATGCAATCCTCCTCCATGGTGGACCAATAGTAACCCTGTCTGAGGGTCTTCCGTGCTAGCATGACTCCATTCATATGTGCACCACATTCTCCTCCATGAATGGCCTCCATCAGGCGCTTCGACTCCTCAGCTCCTACACACAGCTTGTGCATTCCCAGATGACCTCTCTTGTACAGCTTACCCCCGCAGATGATGAACTGAACGGCTATTCTCCTGATTGCCCTTTTATCTTTGGCATTTGCCCTTGGTGGATACGTCTCCTTCTCTAAGAAATTCCAAACGTCGTAACACCAGGGGTTCTCATCCTGAGCCTCATCTATGGCAGAAATTGACTCATATGCCGACACAAACTTCTGGTCAATGATGACCGGACGCATCCGGACTCGGACGGGATGTCTATCATGGAAGATAGAGTTGCTAGTGAATCTGCGAACCTGTTGTTCTTTCTTACTAGATGAGTGAAGTTTAGCTTTTCAAATCGAGGAATCAACAAATCCAAGGTCTGGTGGTAAATTATCATCTTTTCTTCTTTGACCTTCCAATCTCCTTTTGCTTGAGACACAACAAGGTTGGAGTCCCCAATAACGTCCAATCGTCTTGCCCCTAGTTCTAGAGCCACTTCTAAGCCGGCAATACATGCCTCGTATTCCGCTTCGTTGTTTGAGACTTTGAACCGGAGCTTGAATGCTAAAGGGATACGGGAATTATCGGGCGCTATCAACAACACCCCTATCCCATACCCGTACTGGTTTGACGCTCCGTCAAAGTACATCGTCCAAGTTTCATCTTCAACGTGCAAAATGGCTTCATCCGGGAATAGGTACTCAACTGCTTCATCCCCTTCAACCGGGTGGTCGGCAAGGAACTCCGCTACTGCTCTCCCTTTTACGAACTTGCGCGTCACATACTTTAGATCAAATTCAGAAAGCAACAGCGGTCCAACGAGCTAGCCTACCCGTAAGTATCGGTTTCTCGAAAAGATATTTGATGGGATCGAGTCATGAAACCAGCATTACGGAGTGAGCTAACAGGTAGTGCCGCAGCTTCCTGGTAGCCCATACAAAAGCTAAGCAAGCCTTCTCCAGCGGAGTGTAGCGGGTCTCGTAATCCAACATCTTCTTGCTCAGATAGTAGATGGCTCTCTCCACCTTATCCTCTGATTCTTGTGCGAGCATACAGCCCATCGTAGTCTCAGTTACTGAAAGGTACAATATCAACGGTTTTCCCTGGCTCCGATGGTGACAACACGGGTGGGTTTTGTAAATATTCTTTGATCTGTTCAAAAAGCTGCTTGAACATCGGCCGTTCCCATTGGAATTTCTTTCCTTTTCTTCAGGAGACCAAAAAGTGGTTCACAAGTTAAGGTTAATTTTGAAATAAACCGTCTTATGAATTGCACTTTACCCAGAAAGCCTCGCACCCTCTTTTTTAGTCACTGTGGTGGTGGCATTTCTAAGATGGCCTTGATTTTGGAAAGGTCGACTTCGATGCCTCTCTGCGTAATCAGAAATCCTAGCATTTTTCCCCGCTGTAACAACCGAATGTACACTTCTGAGGATTCAACCGCAGCCGAAACTCTCTGATCCTTTGGAAAAAATTTTGCAAGGCGGTGTGGTGGACCTTCTCTTTCTTTGGATTTGACAATCATGTCGTCCACGTACACCTCAACCTCTTTGTGGATCATATTGTGCAATATTGTGGTCGCTGCCCATTGATAAGTAGCTCCAGCATTCTTCAACCTAAATGGCATTACTCTGTAGCAGTTATGTACCCCCACGGGGTGGTGAATGCAGTCTTCTCCCGGTCTTCGGGTGCCATTACTATCTGATTATAGCCTGAGAAGCCATCCATAAATGAAAGCAAAGCATGCCCCGCTGTGAAATCTACCAACTCATCAATGTGTGGCAAGGGAAAGTCGTCCTTCGGACTGGCTCTGTTCAAATCCCTGAAGTCTACACATACCCGAATTCTGCCATCCTTCTTCGGTACTGGAACAATGTTGGCCAACCAAGTCGGGTATTCGGATACCAGCAGGAAGCCTGCATCGATTTGCTTGGTGACCTCTTCCTTGATCTTAATGGCCCAATCAGGGCAGATCCTTCTGAGTTTCTGTTTGACAGGTCGGGCCTCGGGATCAAGAGGGATCCGGTGCTGTACAATCTCAGGATCGATTCCAGGCTTGTCTTCGTAGGACCACGCGAAAACATCTTTGAAATCTTTTAATAAAGCGACCAAGCGCTCGTGTTCCTCTGAAGACAACGTGGGACCCGATCTGGACCAGCCGCGGGGTCCTTCTCAGTACCAACATTCATTGTAATGATTTCATCAACTAAAGGTTTGACAAGCCTCTCCTGTTCTTGTTCAATTAAACGTTGTAAAACCGAGAGAAATTTCGTCCTCGTCGGTTTTCATCAAAATTTTTCAAAGTCTTGATTTAAGCAAAAAATCAAAGGCACAGAAAAGTACTCGGAAACCACATTCACCTTATTCTTATTAAGTGCTTCCAAACCGTCTGATTCTTCTGTTACAACAGACTCAAAGGAGAAAGAAAAAGACGACCTGGACAGGACTGTGGCATCCGGGTTATCACCCCCAGGGAATACCGGACTCAGACTCAGTCGAGCTGGAACCTGATTCCGACTCACAGGACTCGGTGGAATCAGATTCCGGCTCACTACCTGACCCGGTGTGTACTGGACAAAAATCCCTCCTCATACTGCCAGGTGAGGGAGGGTGCAATGGATGCATCCAAAATAGTCGGCGGTAGGCCCGCAGCCGTTTCATTCCCGATCATGGACACCGAGAAGTTATCTCCCAAGCACAACTGGCCGATCGAAGGATCTGAAAGTAGACATGCTAGTGCTGATCCCATTTCAAGTTCGTGTCCTCAGACTCCACTTTCCTATTCTGTTCAATCCTCAACTGTTGGGTCTGTCTGCTCTTCGGCAACATCATCCCCAGGTAACTGTAGGTCAAAGAAAATCTCGAACCCTGGTACGCGCTTCCTCTCTGCGTTTAACCACGGCTCTGGGAAGCCACAGAATGGAAAAATCCTCCCCCTCTCCGGACGAAGCGTCCGTTTAGGGTACCCTGCATGCCCCGGTGCATCAACTCAAAGGGTTTTTCCTATCTGTTTCGCTCTGGCTCTCCCAGCCATCTCCTTTCCTTTTCTTACCCAATCCTCCTTGTGTGGGCAGATAACCCAAGCCAAAGGTATGGGTGTTGTGTGGCACTTCGGCCAATGCTGCGACGCCCCTTGCGGCCGCTCTTTCCTAATCCCATCCCGGGGATATGTTGGAGTTTGTTCATGAGATACACTACTTGGGCACTGACATATATCCCCTTGTTAGTAGCCATGATGTTCTGTTACAACCTGAGCCTCAGCTAGGGTAAAACCTGATATGAACACATCCTCCGTGCCATGCTCGATTTCTAGAACAGGCGTGGATACCTCCCGGTGGCGGATGGATTGATGAATTCCCGAAAACAATGGCTACTCCCTTCCCATAGGGGTTATTTCACCATTTGATGCAAAGTGGATGACACCGCCTTCACCTGATGCAGCCACGGCCGCCCTAAAAGCAAGTTGAAAGTTGCAGGCACCTCTAAGACATGGAAATCTATCTTATGCTGTCCCGGTCCAACTTTAGTCTGAACTTTTTACGGTTCCCATCACTTCTCTACTTGTATTGTCATATGCCCGGATGACTTGGGCTGTTGGGTACAAAAATCCGCGGCTTTCAAGCCGATTGCAAACGCCGTCCTTGCCGGGCAGACGTTGATGGCGGATCCGATATCAACAAGAACCATCGGTATCCATTTATCCTTACATTCCACGGAAATGTAGAGTTGGCTTGTTATGGTCTGCCCCCTCGGGTGGCAATTCCTTGTCAGAAAAAGTTAGCGTCGGGGTAGCTCCTCCCGGAAAAACTAATCCTACCAGCTGCTCTGGCGTGGTTTCTATCGAAAGCTTCGCTTTGTCCATGGCTGATAAGACAGCCCTGTCTATGCACTCGTGATGCCATGAGCAGTCCCCAGATGGAGATGTCTGCTTGTATCCTTTTAGCTGTTTGAGTACAGCTTCCTCCTCAAGTTGGCTTCTCTTTTTGCTTCTCAGCCTCTCTATCCTTCCCCGAGGCCTCTAGCTGATCTAGGTGCGGGGGTTTGATGTACCGCCCGCTCCGCGTCATATGATCGACCTCTCCAAGGGTACCAGGTGTCATCGGGTTGGTTGTTCCCCCAATCTTCATCCGTGTGGGCAAGACACAAGTCCTCATCTTCCCACCACACTCCATCAGCAGCTGACAAACATCTGTCCGGCTCTGGTATAACTGTTCTTGTACTCGCGGCACCTTCCATCCATATGTTCGTAGCATTCTCAGTTCTTGTGCACACAGCAGTTTCAGTCCCCACATGGGGCCTTTGCCTTCCTGATTCTCTCGGAATCTTCGAATCTTTCCTGTTCTGGTGTGTGTCAATACAACCGACTGTTCAATAATTCCCGTATTCGAAATGCTCCAATCCCGAGCGAAATTCTTGACACCGGCGCTCTCCGGCGATGCACTCTGTTCTTCGACCTTTCCGGCTGTTACTGACATTCTCGCCCCTGCTGGGCCCCGTTCTAGCTGAAATTCTTCTACCACATCTGGTTGGTCGTCTAACCATCCTGTAGCCTCTGTCGACCTCTCATAATCATACCAGTTGACTGCCACGTCCCCTGGATCTTGATCACTGTAAAATCGGAGATTGGCAAGGTCCTCTTCCACAGTTGTTAAATCATCTGTTCCCTGTCCCAGACTATCCCCTTGGATCACACACAGTTCTCCTCCTGCTGGAAATTCCACATCTGGCCCATCCTGGCCTATTGACAAAATGTAGTCACCCGGACTATACGTGTTCTCAACACAACTTTCAGATTCCGCAGACTCTGGCCCAATAATCCTCTCTCCTTTGGGACCTCATCTCTCCTGTCTTCGACAGTTACCACCGCTGGCTTAGGTTGGGTCATGGAGATGTCCATCATGCACAAATCGGCGCAATCGGGAAGGAACACCTCCGGCTTAGGCAGGTGGGAAGGAGGTGATATAGATACTAGGATCGTAGGACACGACCCCAGTATAGATGAAATTGATTCTTTTGGGTGGTGAAGCTTGGTTATGTGCGGGGAGGGGATTTGTAGTAACGTTGGGTTTCTCGGGAGGCAAGATCACCCCGTTATCGATGAGATCTTGAATCTCATGACGTAATCGGAAGCACAGATCGGTGTCATGACCGTGCTGTTGGTGAAATGCACAATACTTGGCTGGGTTTTGTGGGGTAGCGGGGAGTCTTTCTGGTTAAGGGCCGCGGCTCTAGGGGCTTCAAGTGCCCTTTTCTGATTAGCACCTCCGAGAGCTTTGGACAGGGGCATATAAGTGGAGCAAAAGGTTCTGGTGTTTTTGGGTGAGTACTTGGCTGTTGGTGGGTTGCTTCCGGACGGCACCGGGAGAATGGTGTGGCTGCCATATTTCTCGGAGGGGGGGTTGGTGGTGACCATGCTCACTTCGGAGGCTCTTGTGGTTGTAGTGCCGCTCGGGCCTGCATTAGTGTTGCGGTTGAAAGTTCTTCGGGGTTGCTCCCGGTCGTTATCAATTAAGCCTTGCTTTAAGGCATCCTCAATCTGCACCCCCATTTCATGTAGGTCAGAAAAAGTAGGGAAAGGGGAGTACAATCATCTTTTGCATCAACTTCGGCTGAAGATTGCGCACAATCATCCGAATCTGGTCTTGTGTCTGTAGGCCTTGAGGTCATCATCGAAGCCTTGGCCTCTCCAATCTGGTTACGAATTCTGAGAAACTCTCTTTAGGTTCCTGTCTGGTTGTCTCGAGATCACGGGTTGTAATCTCAATTTGTGTATTGGTATGAGTACTGTCGCAATGAAGGCCTCAGCCATCTCGTCCCAATGTTCTCTTGACATCATCTTCTAGTTTGGCATACCATATGGCCGCCACACCTGACAGAGTCCGGCCGAATAAAGACATCTTCTGCAGTCTAACTGAGGCCCATTGGTCTTAGGACATCCGAAAACAACCTCAAGTGCACCATGGGGTCCCCGGACCCATCAAATCGATCAATATGAGGCATTTTGAATCTGTCAGGACAGCGTCACAGCTCGCCGTCAGTATATCCGTCTTCAATATCGAGGATGGTTTTGACCCCTGGATCTCTTGAACAGCTTTTCAAGCTTGCTCAACTTCAATGCAGTAGGATCAGTCTCGAACTCAAAAGGAGAGTCCGGTAGGTTGGTAGGTGGTTTTTGATAGCTGGGGTTGGATCTGGGGTAGGGATCGGGGGTGGGGTAGGGTGGTCCCGTGGGAAGTTCTGTATCATTCTGAACATTGGCTGTCTCCCCGAGGGTTGGAACTCCTGGTGGAGGAACTTGCTGCGAAGCAGAGGCTCCGTTCTGCTGCTGTAGCCTCACAATCAAGCTCCGCTTGTTCATTCATAACTGTGGCCTGCTGCTTGGCAAACTCTGCTTGTCGGACAGCATCCTGCTGCATCATTTTCATGCTTTCTTGGAGTTGGCGCACCATCTCCTCTAAGCTAGCCATACTATTCTGCTCTGGTTGAATTACCGGTATGTGTTCCCTTTCTGTAGTGGTGGAACAGGACTCTGACCTCTACTGAACTCAGGTGGGGTAGATAAGGCCCTCTGAACTGACTGCTGTACTGATGCCTTCTGCCTAACGGTCCTCCGTCTAGTAACCGGGGGTAGAGAGTAGTACACTGGTTGTTCGTCTACCAGATCCTCAGATCGATGGAGTCGACGACCTCTTAGTCCAGAGTGCTTGGGGAATATCTGCTGGGTCAGAAGCAATTGTGCTCAACTACCTAGCAAAAAGATAAATAAAGCGTATAAATAAACAGACAATCGGACAGCGTAACGGCGTATAAAAATAAACATACAACACGCGGTTGGGTATCATAATATGCTGCCAATAAGCTGAAACACACTGTTCCTCAAATACTGATCACTGTTTCTGAATCGTTGCCCCTAAGTCTGAATCTGATACCACACAGATAACTGATTCCCAAAAACACTGATGCCCGCGGGCTTGATACTCAAACTCACAGGCCAGTACGCGTTGTCCTTGTAGAGATTCATTCTAAAAACACGTAGCAAGTGAAGAGAGCAGCAAACACCCCTATGTTGGGGTAGGGTTTCCCCTGTCCTATATTGTCAGGAGCTAGGGTTTCACTACGCACACAGCGGTTTCAAATAACCTGCCATCGGGTAAGCAACTTGTCCTAGTTTGGAATGGTCACTATGGATTCCGAATATGCACTAGGTCTGAATGGTCGAAGAAAGGGTGCCCCGGTAAAACCGGGGTTTGTGTTCCCATACTGGCAGAGCCCGCAACCGGTCAGCCTTATGGCATGCTTTGACAAAGTCAAGCCTCCGGCAAACCGTTCAGGAATAGCAGATGGCCAACACGGTGTCCTAGCGCACCAATGCACATGCAATGCAAAGAGGACACATAAATGAAATCAAAACAGGATATCACGAGTTCGAGTCAAGTTCTCTAAATCCCCAGTAGAGTCGCCAGAAAAACTGTAACATGTCCGCGGGGGACCTCGCTACAGTTCGGACTCCCTTTTGTGTCACGGTTCTTAATCTTGAACCAAAGAGTTCCAAATCCGGCAAATCGTCTTGAGAAAAAACAGATTTTTGTAAAGAAGTCTCAAACATGGACTGCTTTGGCCAGATACAGAGTCGCCACCTAAATATTTTTTAAAATGGGGGAAATTTAGGAAACCCTGACTCGGTGCCAAAGGCCACGTGTCCGTCATCACCAGAGTTGCCTCGGCTCGAGAACTTGGGTACGATTGGGGAAGGTCAGCTATGAGCACCCCCTCTCGCCCGGTCCGAAGGACCGGCCTCTACTAACCGTGATATCTTGTTTTGAAAACGTTATGTGTTCTTGTTCCGGTTATTAGCCTAGATTTACTATGTTATGCGCACAGCAAACAAGTATAGACCGAATCGCCCAGAATTGGAACAAAACATTTCAGGTTTGCTTTGAAAGTGATTTGGTACTCGCAAGTAAGCTAAAATGCAGATTTTGCCACCCTCGAGTGGGCTTTTTGGAAAGATGGTTTTGCCACTATCTAGTGGGCTTAAAATTCTCTGTTTTAATGCATTATTCCAATTTAGGTAATTTTGACCTCCATTCACAGGCATTCAAACAGTTATATCACATAAGCAGCTAGCCTCATGGTATTTATGCTATCATGGCAACATTCACACACATGTGAGGATGCTAAAGCATAAAAGCTTACCTAGTACTCCAAGCCAAAACAGAAACTAGTTAGTAATCAGATGCATGCTCCTAGTTCATGTTTAGAATGGCTAATGCAACACATACAAAGATGCAATCTAGACAGGCTCGGCTATTCTAAACATGGCATGTGAAATGCTACAACTAACATGTATTCAATTTGGAATTGAAATACAAGTGCAGTTAGCATGATGTGCCGAACCCGATGCATGTAAGACAAATGTATGATGCACGCATGCATAGCATAAGGTATGCTAAATTTAAATATGCCCTAATCTACCATCATAAGCGGGTAAATAAAAGGGAAGAAAGACGTGAGGTTCGAAGACATGCACACACTCACACACGCTTATTACAAATTCGCCCTCGCTCGGAGCGACCAAAAGAATAATACAATCCGAATAATGAATTACTTATCTTAGCTAATTAATTATTACAGATCCTCTAATTTAAACAAATTAAATGCAGAAAAGAGATGGCCGCAGCCCTGCCTCGGGATGCGTGAATGATGCATGCTCGATCCGTCTTGCCCGAAAAGCCATAGCCATAGCACTACTGCCTCTGTTTCACTGCCTTGCTTCTCTGAAGACTGCCAAAGTCCCAGGGTGTCTTCTATGAACACTGCAGAACACCATCGGCTAAGTGAAATGACCCACCGGCCATGGCAAAATGTCATCGGCTGCTGATGAAAGTTATCGGCCATTCATTAATGGCCGGTCGGCACTAAATGTTGTCGGGTCGGCAAAAACTTCCTGCAGAAAACAGTTTTGACAGCAACAGGGGACAGGCAGTGTATGGCATAGAATTTCAAGCACATGTAAGCATGGTCATGTTCCCTATCATGTATTGAACTCAGGGGAGCATGGCCCTCAATCTTTGGGCCCATCAATTGTGCATGATAGGCCTAAGGGACCAAGCTTGCCATTCAATGTAAAATGCATGCAACACACAAATGAGGACCAAGACCCTATCATGTCAAAGTCAAGGGCCTCGGTGACCAAGGGTTGAGATGTGTTTTGTCACTTAAAAGTACAAACACCCCTCAACCCCCACACTAGGTTTGACAACCCAAAACCGAGCAATGTAATGCATGTATGCAATATGGCTCAAGTTATGCAACATGGCTCAAATATGCAAATGAGGCTAAGTAAACAAACATGCCAAAGTGGGATGTAAACTAAACATGCAAGATGCACAATGCTAGGCATTGCAAAATGCAATGCAATACACTCTAACATGTGAGTCGAGACATGAAATGCAACTAGTCAATAATATGCAAACATGCAAGTATGATACCATGCAAGCATGAATCCAATGCAACATGATCATGCAATAGTGGTCCCAAATCACAAAAGGCAGACCTCAGCCCACCCGAAACAGTGACCAAAAATGCCCAAAACAGTGGACAAATATTCATGCAAACAAGTATGCCAATAAGCCCAAGGACTAAGGCACAAAATGGAACACTTTGCTACCACTAACAAGGCCACTCAAGGCATGAACCAAGCAACCAAAAACAGAATTTCAACATGCAAAATGAGCTCCAAAACTCACACACATGGCATCCCAAATGATCCAAACACATAGGCATACACAATGCACATTTCAAGGCATGAAATCACAACACTTCCAAGCATTAAAAGAGACACACAGGACAATGTAAGACCACATTATATGGACAGAAACATGATATCAAATGATGCCAAATGATGATAATAAGCTTATGCTAAGCATGTTAGTGACCCACATAACTAAGGCTTACAAGCCAAAATGCAAAGCAACTATACCAAGCATGTAAAACATGACAAAATCAGTGGCCAACAGGCCTAAAGCGTGACAAATCATGACCAAAAGCTTCAATAATCTAAGCTAAAACATGAGGATATACTAGGCTAAACACATGGCACATTTCTAGGCAAGATAGAGAATTACAAAGCAAGTATAAAATGCATGCTAAGGGCCAACAAACCGCCATTGGACAGGGATATAACATGACCCAAAACACCCAAAAAAACTCTGAAATGGTACCAAACACAACCAAGCATGCATGTTGCCCTTTAAGCCAAAACAAAGGTAAAAGAAGGACAAAGGGGAGAGGGGTGTCCCTCCCCTACACAAGACTTCAAAATCACGTCATCACCACTGAAAATCCACTGGATTTCAGTGGTGAGAAGACCAACACAACAAAGTAAACAAAACTCAAAGAAAAGGCACCAAAATGGGCCAAAAGAGGCCTAAGGGGGGGGGTCGACCCCCAATGCCAAAACACCCTTAATGAAAGATGTTAAGCATGAAAATACAAGACTTTTTTATGTTATACACAAAGCTTAAATCAGCATGCAAGACAGGTAGAAAACTAGTGCAAGATTGGGGAAACTAAAGCAAATGTCTCACCCTTAAAGAACCCTTGAAGAACAGATGATCCAGCCACCTTCTACTGATCAAAATCAGTCCAAAACCTCAACAAACAACCCTCAATGCCTCTCAATCTCGGAGCAAGGTGTAATGGTTTATGTGTGTTAGTGCAAAAGTAAGGTCAAAATGCACTTTTAGGCTTCCAAACACACCCTAAGGATGAGAGAGAGGGAGATATAGAGAGAGAGGATGATATATCAGATGTATAGATATAGGAGCTCTGGTTTTTTGGTTCAAAAGCTCTAACCCCTAACAAAGGGAGAGGATGAGAGCTTATATAGGCAAAGGCCAAGGTTCTAGGCTTCTCCAAGAAGCTAGATGAAAGGGGCAAAGGGTGCAAAGGGTTCTTGGCTTCTTGGAGAAGCTAATACAGCTGGCCAAGCTTCCCCAAGAAGCTTGGCCAAAGGGTTCAAGCTTCTAGAAGGAAAGGGGGTTCAAAGGTTCACACCAGCCAAACACTGCACGGGGAGGAGTGATGGTGCATTCCAGCTGGCACAGCTGGCATGCACCATGTCTTAAGGGTGCAAAGGAGTCACACCGGCCAGCAAAAGAGGTCACCGGCAAAATAAAGTGCCGGTCAGCCAAATATAGTGCCGACTGGCCATTTTTTTTAAGAAACCATGGCCGATGGCACCCATAAGCAGCCGGTGATGCTAGGGGAAGGTCGGTGGGATGTGGGGATGGCCAACAAGCCATTCCCTGCCCTTCAAGGCAAAAACACAAGTGTTTGGTGCCAAAACCAAACACGAAACAGACGAGTTAAGAGATCCTGAGGTAAGGCGCGCAGCCGAGACCTCCGGGAACTCAAAACGAACACAAACAAAGACGATCACCGAGTGTTCAAGCGGTGACGTCCAAGTCTTGAGGACGGTTAAAAATGGGGTGTCTACAGTAGAGTTCTTTTATTGAATACTCTATAAACTTTACTGGAAATTGAATAACCAAGAAATATAACTTCATCCAATTTAGCATGAAATTTTTCTAAGTTATCTTTATTGTTATTCAATACAAAACATTTACAACCAAATGCACGCAACTGACTAATATTAGGTTTTCTACATTTCCAAATTTCATAAGGGGTTTTCTTAAGAATAGGTCTAATCATAGCTCGGTTTACAACATAGCATGCAATGTTAACGACTTGCACCCAAAAATATTTAGACAAATTATTTTCACAAAGCATAGTACTGGCCATTTCTTCAAGAGTTCTACTTTTTCTTTCAACTACACCATTTTGTTGAGGAGTTCTAGGGGCAGAAAAATTATAATCAATTCCAAACTCATCACAAAACATAATAAAATCATCATTTTCAAATTTTCGACCATGATCACTTCTGATACTACAAATATTAAGATTTTTTTCATTTCGAATTGTTTTACAAAGTCTTGAGAAATTATAAAAAACTTTATTTTGTGTGCTAAAAATAAAACCCATGTATATGTAGTATAATCATCAACACAAACAAGAACATACGATTTTCCTCCTAAACTTAATGTTTTAGATGATCCGAATAAATCAATATGCAAGAGTTGAAGCGGTTTAATAGTTAAAATGATATTTTTGGATTTAAAAGAAATTCTAGTTTGTTTTCCAAATTGACATGCATCACAAAGTTTGTCTGTTTCAAAAATAATTTTTAGTAAATCAATGACTAACTCATTTTTTGAAAGTTTAAAAATTAAATCAAAATGAGCATGTCCTAATCTTATATGCCAAAGCCAACCATTATCATTTATAGCAGATAAACATTTAATATTAAAATGAGAAAACAAATTATGTAAATCAAACACATATACATTCTCATGTCTATAACCTACAAATAAAGTTTTGTTTTCTAGGGTGTTCTCAATAGTGCATTGAGTTTTCTCAAAAATAACTCTATACCCTTTATCACATAATTGACTAATGATAAGCAAGTTATATTTTAAACCTTCAATAAGTAAAACATTTTCAATAATAGGAGAAGGATTTTTACCAATACTCCCTACACCAGTGATTTTACCATTGCTAATGTCGCCGAAAGTCACATGTCCACCATCCTTTGGTTGGAGTGTGGCGACCATAGCTTTATTCTGGTCATGTGCCTCAAACATGCACTGTCGAGATACCATCTATCGTTACTGGATTTTGTCTTGAAACATACTTACAAAATTTTGATTTTTCTATTGGTACCCATATTTTCTTTGGTCCATAAAAGTTAGAATTTGACATTCTTAAAATGTCCTTAGGGATCCACATCTTGTTTATTTTAGCAAAAGGATTTCTTTTAACAGGACATGAAGGTGAAATATGACCTTTTGTACCACAAAAATGACATGTGAGATGAGAGTGACTAGAAGATTGTAGACACCCCATTTTTGACCGTCTTCAAGACTTGGACGTCATCGTTTGAACACTCGATGATTATCCATGTTCGTGTTCGTCTTGAGTTCTCGGAGGTTTCGGCCGCACGCCTTGCCTCAAGACCTATCGACTTATTTGTTTTGTGCTTGGTTGTGGACCAAGCACTTAGGTTTTTGCCTCTGAGGGTAGGAAATGGCTTGTTGGCCACCCCCACACCCCACCGGCCTTGGCATGTTGCCACCGGCCCTGTTTTATTGCTACCGGCCAAAAGTGTTGGTCAGTCGGCAATGTTTTTAGTCAGTCGGCCCTTTGTGTTGGTCGATTGGCCTTTTCTGCTGGCCGAACCCTATTCATCTGCTTTATGCAGATATTTAGTGCCAGGTGGCACAGTCTCTATCCTCCGTACACGTGTATGGAGGATTTGAACCTTTGTTTTAGCTTCTTGAGGAAGTTTGAACCTTTTGAACCCTTGTTTTAGCTTCTTGAGGAAGCTTGAACCTTTTGAACCTTTGTTTTAGCTTCTTGAGGAAGTTTGAACCTTTTGAACCCTTAGTTTTTAGCTTTTTGAGGAAGCTTGAACCTTTTGAACCTTTGCTCTAGCTTCTCCAAGAAGCTTGACCTCTTTAGCTTCTCCAAGAAGCTTGAACCCTCTTGTTTCTCTATAAGAGAGGGCCTCTCTCTCCTTTAGAGAGGTTCCAAAAATTTGTCTAAAGCTCCAAGATACATATCTCTCTATTTTGGTCCCAAAAGTGCTAGATTCTTGGCCCCATTGCACTACACCTCACAACCACACTTCTCCATTATCCATCTAAGCACCTTGGAGCTTATTTTCAGAGGTTGAGGAGCCACTTTCTTGGTCCAGAAGCTGCTGTCTTTCTTGGCTACAAGGGTAACTCTCTTATTCCCCTTTTGGTCCCTATTTTGCTTCATATCTTAGCTATATTTGCAAGCATTTTTGGGTTTTGTCATAAACTGAAAAAAGTCTTATTTTGAGTTCCTCTTGAAGTTTGTTTAAGGTCGTTTTTCTATTGGGGGTCATCTACCCCCTTGCATGCTTGTTTTCATCTTGTTTTGAGCCATGCATTAAGGCCTTTGTATTGTACTTTATTCGGCCTTTTAGCCACTGAAATCCAGTGGATTTTCAGTGGCTAGCATGCTATTTTGAGCCCCAAAATCAGAGAGGGGTGACCTTCTCACCCCTTGTCTTGTTTACTAGCATTGTTGGCTTTACAAAGGAGCTCGTATTTTCATACTTCTTGAGCATGTTTCAGGCCATTTTTGGTGGGTTTTAAGACCTGCATAGGCTCTGTCTAGAGCCCTTTTTTCCATTTTGGATGTCCATCTTGCATGTGTAGAGTAACCCTCTTCATGGCCTTTCAAAGGAACCCATATTTGCATGCTTCCAAGCCTTGTTTCAGGCCATTTTTGGTGACTTTTAGGACCTGTCTAGACTCTGTCTAGGGCTGGTTTGGTCACCTTGGACTTGCCTCTTGCGTGTGTAAAGTAATCCCATTCATAGCTTATCAAAGTAGCACCTCATTCTTGCATGTAGGGGTCATGTTTCAGTGGGTTTTTGGCCATCATTTGGCATGCCATGCTTCTGTTTTTGGCTGGTTTGGTAGTCCCTCACATGCTTCATGTGCTTGTAGTGTAACTCATGCTTACTAGCTTAGAATGCATGTTGTTTTGGCCCTCCATTCTAGCACATTTTGGCCATGCTTCAAACATGTTTTGTTCATATTTTGGGCTGCCTTAGTTCTGTTTTTAGGCCTCTTGGTCGATTGGTGCTTGCCATGCATGGTTGTAGTGTAATAGCCTTGCTTACCTTTGAGTTTTGGGGTCTCTTGCATGCATTGCTTGAAGCATTTTAGTGTTTTGGAATCATTTAGTATGCCATTTCAGAGCTGGAATGTATGCCATTGTATGCCATGTTTCATCCTTGCATTGCTCTTGGGGCCATTGCATTGTGCATGTTTGCATGAATCTTGGGCCTTGTTCTCATCTTATTTGGCCACTGATTTTGGCATGCTTGAGAGCTACCCATGTTAGTGTAAGTCCATGTCACCATGTTGTTGCATGCTTGTTTCATTTTGCATGTTGTTACATGCTATACATGTCCACATGTTTAGGTTGTATGCCTATTGCATATTGCATGTTAACATGCTCATGTTGCATTAGATTTGTTGCACACTTGAGTTATTTGCATGCTTGCTTGCTTGCCTAGGTTGCATTGCATTGTGTGTGCATCCCTTGCCTCTTGATCAATCATGATAGAGGTTGGGGCCCTTTATGTGTTTTGTGCATTTCATTCCATATCAAATTGCACATTCGGCTCCTTTGGCCATCATGCTTTGAAATGCATGATTGATGGCCCGAGGGTCGAGAACCATACTCTCTTGAGCTCTTGACATGATAGGGAGGGTGGTTGTGCAAACATTGCCTTGAAAATGCATCGCCATGCTCTGTTTGTCCTCTGATGCTACAAAATAGGTTTCTGCAGGAAGAATTGGCCGACCGACTACATTCAGTGCCGGTCGGCTATGCATTGTTGGCCGAGAGCACAATTTTTGGTCAATGAGCTGTTTCACTTGGCCGGTGGTCCCATCTCATGGCCGATGGCCTCTCAGCATGTCCTCAAGATGTTTCAAAGGTGTCACAAAGGTTGGCACAGTTTTCAAAAGAGTAGAGCAGTGTAAACAGAGGCAACTATGGCATGGCGATGGATTTCTGAGCAAAGCCGACCGAGCATGCGTGCATCCCTCTTCCCGAGGCTGTTTTACTACTTTAGTAGATTAATTGATTTGTTAATTAATTTAGGGTTTTGTAATATTTAATTAGCTAGAGTAGTTAATTATTTATTCGGATCCTCCGAAAGAGAGCAATATTGTAAATAAGTGTGCGCGCGTGTGTGAATGTCTTCCAACCCCACGTCTTTCCCCCTTTTATTTACCAACTTATGATGGTTAGTTTTAGGGCATGTTTCAATTAGCATACTTATGCTCGCATGTTTGCATTTATTCATCTGTATTACATACACCGAGCTCGGCGCATCATACTAACTGCATTGTATTTCAATTCCGAGTTGAATACATGTTATCTGTAGCATCTCATATGCCATCCTAGAATAGCCGAGCCTATTGTAGTTGCATTTTTGCATGTGTTGCATTAAGCATTTCAGCATAGTTAGGATTCATGCATGTTTTCTAACTAGCTTCTTTCTTTGGCTTGGAGTACTCGGTAAGTGTTTATGCTTTAGCATCCTTGCATGTGTGTGAGTGACTGTCATGATAGCATGCTTACCATGAGGCTATGTGCTTATATGATGTAACTGCCTGAATGCATGTGGGTGAAGGTTAGATTACTAGAATTGGAACAATTCATTGAAATGCGAGTTTTAAGCCCACTTGATTATGGCAAAATCATGTTTTCTAAGCCCACTCGAGGGTGGCAAATCCACGTCTTAGCCTACTTGCAAGTAGCATCATCAAACCATTTTCAAATAAACAAACATGAAATGTTTTGTTCCAACTCAGGCGATCTAGTCTATACTTATATGCTGTGTGCATCACATAGTAATTCTAGGCTAATAAACCAGAATAAGAGCACATAATGTATTCAAAACTCGATATCATGGTTAGTAGAGGCCGATCTTCGGATCAGGCGAGCGGGGGTGCTCATGAGATGACCTTCCCCAATCGTACCCAAGTTTCCGAACCGAGGCAACTTTGGTGATGACGGACACGTGGCCTTAGGCACGAGTCAGGGTTTCCTAAATTCCCCCAAAATAAATATTTAGATGGCGACTCTGTATCTGGCAAAGCAGTCCATGTTTGGCACTTCTTTCAAAAAAATCTGTTTTCAAAAACGATTTGCCGGATTTGGACTCTTTGATGATTCATCGATCTTGCATTGCACTCTGCAAGATTAGATACAGGACCGTGACATTGAGTCCTGAACTGTAGTGAGCCCAAATAAACAAAACGGGATTCCCTCCCGGGACGTTCGGGGACGTCTACAAAGATGCCAACACAAAACCATTTTTGACAGTTTTTACTTTTGAAAAAGATTATATCCAATTTCGGTTCTACCAAAAGTACGATTTTGATTTTTAAGAATTTTATCTAAAATTTCTCTACCTTGAGTGAATTTTGAAAGAGTATTTTTCGAGTCTTCAACATTTTCTTTCAAAACAATTTGCTCCTTTTTTAAAAACTCATTTTCTTTTTGCAATACAACTAATTTTTTTCTAGAAATTGAAGACTCTTTTGAGTTAAAATCTCATTTTCCTTTTTTATTTTCATGGCTTCATTTTCTAAAGCATTTATCTTAAAAGTTAAGGACCCATTTTCTTTTGATAAACTTGAAATCATTTTTTTTTTTATAGTTACTTTTCAAACTAAATTTCTTAAATTCAGTACGTAATTCATCAAAAGCTTATTGTAATTCATCAAATATAAAAAATTCGTCATTTACCTCCTTTTCGTTTCCAAGTGCCATTAAGCATAGGTTAGTAACCTCATTTTTGCAAATTTAGGTTTTTGAGTCACTTTCATCGATATCTTCTCCCCATGCGGCAATCATGGCTTTCTTTTTTATTTTCTTGAATTGTTTCTCAAGTTCAGAACATTCTGATTTATAGTGTCCAAGTTTGTTGCATTCGTAGCAGGTAACTTCATATTTTTTGTGATTTTCTCCTCTTTGAAAATTCCTATTGTTGAAGTCTTTTCTGAAAAAATTTCGCACACCTTGTTTCTTTTTCACAAACCTTTTGAACTTCCTAGTGATGAATGTCATTTCCTCATTATCATCCGAATTATCTTTCTCATCCTCTTGATGTTTCGAGATGGATGTGAAAGCTATTCCTTTCTTCTTGTTGTTGTCTTCCTCCTCTTGCATTATGAGCTCATGAGTTAAGAGTGATCCCATTAACTCATCTAGACGGCTTCGGTAATGGCAATGACTTTTGTCTAAATATTTGAGAAATAGTTTCATCAGGCTTCATTTTAAAGAATTCATAATTATGAACTAGTACACTGACTCTAGATTCTTTAACTTGTTTGGTTCCCTCATGAGTCACTATAAGTTTATCTCAAATTTCTTTTGCGGTTTTACATGTGCAGATCCTGTTGAACTCATTGGCATCAAAGGCACAGTACAAAATGTTTGTGCCTTTGACATTAATTTAGGTCATTCTAGTATCTGATTCATTCCATTTATCTCCAGGTTTTGGTACCTTAAGGCCATCTACAGTTTTGGCATTTTTGGACCATTACAAATAATTTTCCAACATTCATAATCATTAGATCAAACATGTATCGTCATCCTAGTTTTCCAATAACTAAAATTTGTGCTACAAAATAATGGTGGCCTATTGGATGCTTGTCCCTCAAGTAAGAAATAACTAGGGGTTGCCATGATCTACTTTAAGACGATTAAATCACACAAACAGAGTCTAGGCTCTGATACCAGTTGTTATCTCAGGTAGACAACCCAAGAGGGGGTGAATTGGGTTACTAAAAAATTTTACAATATTAAAAACTAATAAACACAATATTCAGAATTTTAACAAATAAAAAGCAAAACAATAATTATCAATATAAAAGTAAGAAAGATAGGAAGAGAAAATCAAACACTGCAATTTATAGTGGTTCGGCACATCGGGCCTACATCCACTCCCCAAAGAACCTCCTTGAGAATTTCTTTACTATCAAAAGGAATCAATACACCACCAAGACTTCACCAAGCCTATAGATTTTGCATAGGTCTTATTTTTATCTATTGAATCTCACTCAATAATAAATTTATCACTCTTACAAAATTCCTTCACAAAATAATAAATAAGGATAGGAAGTAATCAACGCTCTTTTACAATAATTCTTTCACAAAGAATAGATATGAAAGTGTAAGAACAAATACTACACTTAGATCTGAATGTGAAAGATCAGAATACAATACACTCAAAATTTTAGAACACACAGAATTTTTCTCTACAAGTTCTTGATTTTTCTCCACACACAACACTTCTATTTATACCTAAAAATATACCCATTGGAGGTAGGACGCTCTTATCTGACATCATGGATTATATGGGCACACTCCTTGACAGACAAAAGGTATCTATTTTTAGTTTTCAATGAATACACCATGTGGCACATTTTTTCTTTGTCAATCTTTACACATTTTTTCTTTGTTCATCATTTCTTTGACAAACTTTTGCAAGCAAGTCAGCAAGATGTTCAATTCACACTTTTGAATATAATATCATATATATATATATACACAAGGATTTTGTCAAACTTTTGCACTAACTTTTTCTATATATATATGTCAAGGATGCAAAATCCACCGTCAAGCTCATCTTTTTCTTTTTAGAATAATTTATATTTATATATTTATATTTAAAAAAAAAAATATGATTTGCTTTCAAACATCACTTGAGTATGTTTCACTTTACATGCAAAATATAAATCAAATATTTTTTCTATATACCAAGCATTCCGTGTGAGTATATTAAATTTGTCAAAAGATGACAACTCACTAATATCACATTTGTCAAAATACTACAATTAATCAATGTTAATTTCGTCAAAAAGTGAATAGTGACTAGTCGAACTTTTCATAAACGTGAATAGTAATATTTTCAAAATATTTCCTTTTAAATAATATTTATAACAAATATATCATACAATATATATATTAAATAGATAATATTTTGTGTCAAATAATATAGAATATGTATATTAAAAAATTCAATTTTTTCAAATAATATTTTAGACATTATCAAAATTAAACAATATGATTAACACCACATGCCGAAGTTGTTTCTTCCATCGAACTTTTCAACCTTGAACTTGGCATTAGAGATTGAACTCTTTCTTCTTTGGTTACTTGATGAAGCTATTTCTTCAGCTATTCTTCTTCAAAATTCTAAAACCACCAAAAAAGCCCTTCTTCGAGGACAACTAAGATAGTTTGGAATACAACACCCTTGACAACCTCGCAAAACTTGGATCCAAATCTAAAGATATGGATAGCACAATTGCATCCGAAATGGTTGATTTAGCTAGGAGCTACTCTCTCTACGTCAAAAATTGGCCCAAAGTGCTCCCAAAACTGACCAAAACCTTTCAAGGAATAGTTCGCTATTCAAGAGAATATTCTGTTAGAATATTATGTCACGGAGGGAATATTCTGTTGCTTAATTGGGCTACTAACATGGCGAGTAAACGCTGACATAGAGGTCAAACTTGCTGACGTGGCACGTTGACCGGACCGATGGTAATGGCGTGGTAGCTGACATAGCGCGATGTGGCGCTGACACGTGGCAGGTAGGTGGCATTGCAGTGACGAGGCTCAGCGATGTGGTGGCAAGGCTCGATTTTAGGGTAATGACGTTAGTGGCCAGCGACGTAACGTCAACGGTCGGCGGCAAGATGACATCAGCTCATCTTCTACCTTTGGTTCGCACGTGCGGCGCGTGGTGAGAGTGGGACTCATGTGCCGAGCTTCTAAGGGCGTGTGAGGTCTTTTGGACTTGTTCTTTACACCGTTGGACTCCTCTCAACGAGACAGACTTCCTAATGTATTCAGAAGTTGATTTCAACAACTTTGAAATTTGGGCAGTTCTGAAAGATGCCCCCTGTTTCACTGAAAAGTCACCTAACGAAGCTCTGATATCACTTGTTGGGTTAGGAGGAGCCCAGATTGATGCAAACAAACCCACACAAGAGAGAAACACAGAGTTTATGTGGTTCGACAATAGCCTATGTCCACAGGTAGTGGAAATTCAATATATTTGGAGAGATATAATTTTCACTCTTAGTTCCTCACAACTCTCTTCTTCTTCAATTCGATGTTTGCATACCCAAATACAATACCTTACCTCTCTATTTATAGAGTTCCTTCAGGATGAGATACGCAAGCAGTGCGTTTCAAACTCGTTCCAGAAGCTTCAAGGTGCCTCCATTGTTGACCATCAAGAAGTTTCAATCCAAGTTGAACTCCTTCTTCTGACTCTTCTTCTAGAGTCTCCTGGCTTGGTCTTCACAAGAGAAGCCAAGCTTCTCTTTTCTTCTTCTTTCTTCACAGTGAAGTTGAGGGAGAGAAGTTTGAGACAACTTCCCTACACACTTCCAGTAAAAGTTATCATGCACTTATCACCCTTTTTTTTACCCAACAAAAAATAAATTAATCTGGTAGCCTTCAAATAGGGAAGGTGCATGCAATTTTTTTTTTCTTTTCTCTCAATACCAAAATTGTCGTATGATAATAAAACACTTTTCTAAACCATATTATTCAACTTGAAAAAGGCAACAAAAAATAAAATAAAATAAAATAAATTGTAATACGAATGCTAACTGCCCTTGTGATGTTCAATAATATTGAACTTCATATACCCAACAAAATAGCTCCAAATACATTTAAAGAAAAATAATTACTTATTAAAAATTAACAAACTGGACATAAATTTGCACTTCTGTTCTTCCCTGTTGTTCCGAACAGAGTCCATCCATTCCCACAATTGAAGTAAATTTTTTCCACATATATATATTTTTTTCTTTTTTACAAAATGCACTTACGCCACAGTAAAAGAATATTTCCTATGAAGGTCTTTCTTTTTAAATTGTTGGCCAATTGTACTATCTTTCTGAATCAATGCTTCACAAGTCATAGGTTCTTTTCCTATGATCTCTATTGTATCAATTTCAAAGTTAGGGTCCCTATAATATGTCCTATAGGATGCATTGCTTCGGTTTTGTTCTTCTTCAAGGTTTCATATCTAGAAACTTTATAAGTGAGTTCCACTAGATCTCAAAACTTTATTGAATCAAACTTCTTTCGAAGCCTAAATTCTAGCCCATTTTGGGCCAATCTAACAAATTCAGGTTCGGGTAAAACGACCCTACATTTGTTACATGCTCTTTTGAATCTGGCAATGAATTGAGCAGCCTTCTCATTAGGCCTTTGGCTCAATCTTGCCAAGTCTGCCATAGAAACCTCAGGCTCTGTCTGAAAAAACTGGACATGAAACACTTCCTCCATTTGTTGCCAAGTTTGAATAGAACCAGGTACAAGGTTCGTGTACCAGACAAAAACTACCCCAGTTAGAGAATTTGGAAAAAGTCGTAGTTTCATATAATCATTATTGGTAAACTCACCACATTGGCTTGTAAATCTGGCAATGTGCTCAATGGTTGACTGGTTTCCATTTCCATAAAAAAAGGTAAAATCTGGTATTTTATATCTCCTTGGGTACTCATGCAGCCTATTTACCCATTCTGGGTAAGGCTTTCTATAGACATAAGTTTGGACCCCCCGAGCCATGGGTCCACAAATTTCTCTTACTACATCAGCAATGTGGTCTCTAGGTACCATATTTGGTGCTAATTGAGCCACTATTGGGGGAGCAAACACTAGGTTTGAAGAAACCACTTGTGCTTGGAGTTCCCTTGGTCCAGACAAAGACGTATTTGGGACTGGTTGTCCCTGTTGTGCCTGGTAAGCCTGAGGATATGGCTGACCCATTTGGGCAGGTGCCTGGCCTACAAAAGCCATTGTGAAAGGAATCGCTGGAGGGGGAACAAACATTGTTTGTCTTCCAATAGCAGGAATCCCATCCAACTCCTTGGGTGTAACTTCGAACATGGGATTAGTATATGCTCTACCATTTCCTTGTGTTGATCATACTCCACCAATATTTATGGCTTCGCTGGTAGGTATAGACATGTTTTGGCCTGTTAACATTCTAGGAAAGGGCTCATACCATGACTGAGGCACTAGTACTAGTCTTTTAGGCGTTTGATTACTAGTTTGACCATTGTTTTGCCCATTATTTTGTATAGGCTATCTATTTCGAGCCAATTACTGCTGAAGCAGTTTTCTTCAGCTTGTCTAATGATGGGTGGTTGATATGTATGCATTCAATCCAAAAAGGATACTACCCACCTCTCCATTGTATACATTAACTGTTGTCCCATAATATCCACTAAACCTCTCTATTGATTAATTGGTTGTGTGGATGAGATAGTCGAAGAGCTAGCTTCTTGGCTTTGCCCAATATTCTGGACTTGGGTTGTATACCCTAAACTAATGGTTTCTTCAACCAATTGTGGAGGATTGTTTGAAGCAGACACATTTTCAGGATGTGGCTCAACATTTTCCTCTATATTAGCTCCTTTTACACCTTCTTCGAGGTGGTCATTTTCTCCTCTTTCTCGACGTCTAGCCATTTTTTAGGGTCCCACTAAGTGTGCCAAAAAATATATGTTGGCTTTTTTTTTCCCCACGAAGGAAAATACCATAAATGCGAGCGTGTCAACAAGGATTGAAAAATTCTTACAGATTAAATTCAAACCAATTATCAAGCGATTACGTTGACAGTTCTTTTGCCTTAACAAAGAGGACTTCAAAATTGCCAAGTGTAGGGAAAAGAAAAATTAAAAAAAGAAAGAGAGAAAGATGAAGAAAGATGATTGATTGAACAATCGAGGTGATTGAGTGAACAATCAAAGTAACAATTACTTACCTCTACTCCTATGCTTTGAAAAAGAAGTGCGTAAAATAAAATGCAAGAAATATAAATGACAAGAAAAATAGAAATCAATAGTTTTTAATTTGAGTTCTGGATCCCTTTACAATGTAGCCATGAATGACTATTTATAGGCAAACATTTGTAGGAAAAAAACTACTTAAAACTACCCAATCTTCCACTTCCTCCATTTAGTACTCCATGACCTTCCATAACTTCCTTTGACCTTCACTTCATGCTCCATGTTCTCCACTGTGTTCTCCATCATCTTTCCACATTTCATAACTTCTCATAACCTCCAAATGAATAAGAAGGTGCCACATGTCCTGCAATTATATAAATAATAAATAATAAAATTACAAATTTATGGTGCCAACATTACCACCCGCGGCCATTAAAAATGATATTTACTTGAATTTTTGAAAGGCCGAACCAAGCACATGATAGCAACAAAGTGCTTTAAATAATATCAACAAAGTGCTTCAAACGATATAATAACACAAATGTTCACAATTTTGTTAGTTGAATGCAAGAGCCATTATTTGACTACAACCGAAGCACACATACTGTCATTATGTTGTGCCTTTTGTGCCTTTAAAAAAATTAAAAAAATAAAAAATAAAAAACTGGCCATCAATTTGAAAAGATAAGCCATTCTCAACCACTGATTTAAATGCATAGGCTTTTCCTAGCCAAGTTTAACATTTCAAATGGCTAAGTTATTCTTTAGTGCATCAAACTCATCAAAACAATGCTTAAAGATGATTGTTTTATTAGCCATTTCATCAAAATTAAATTTTGATGTGAACCACAAATCCAAAATGGATTTTGAACAACAAAAGTCATAGTATAGTGTGACCATGAAAATTCATATTTTTTGACACTTTGAAAATTTTCAAAAATTTTGAATTCATGAATAGTGACTTGTTCATTATTCTTGACCATGTTTGGTTTAAAAACATGACTTTCGCCGAATTGATTTTCATAATTATTTGGCAAAGTGGGCTATTTTTCCATATTAGCCATTAATGGCTTATGAAAATCCCTCATAGGTATGTTATTTTCATTTGACTCTCTAAAAATTGATTTTTGGACCCCCTAAGCCATGCATAGAACATCATTCTTAGCCAAATTTGGCTCAAGAACATACTCTTTTGTTATGTTAATTTCATAATTTGGCTCTTTAAAAAGTGGCTTTTGAACCCCCCGAGCCATTGATGAAATTATATTTTCATTAATTTCAGTCATAAATGACTTGAAAACATTTTGTAAAACATCACAAAATTCAGTCATTGAAGACTTGACAAGAAGGGTTGATAACTCATGTCTCCATTGGCAAATTTCTATATTAAATTGATGAATTATTCCAATTAAATGGTGTATTTTTTCTTCTACCAAACAATATTGTAATGGATGGAAGTTTATTTCATCAAGAAAATGGATCTCTTCTTGAAGATCCAAAATTTTTTGTTTACGCCAAAAGATTTCATCTAGGCTATTTAGAATGGACGAATCCAATTTATTTTTCATTTCTTACACTTGACGTCCCACCGGGTGTGCCAAAAAATATATGTTGGCTTTTTTGGTTTTCGAAAGTTAATAATGTAGTTTTAAACATACCAACAAGGATCAATAAGTTCTTATAGAAATTTTAGTTGCCAACCGATTATCAGACTATTGTGTTGAAGTTCTTTCAACCTCAATGAAGAAGACTTTTACTGATGGCTTTACTTAGGAGAAAATTAAAGATATTGACAATAACAACAGATAAAAACAGTCTCAAGAACTAGATTTCACTAAATAATAAGAACTTACAATGATACCCTCGCACTTCCACAGTCTTGAAGGGTTTTACAGCAACAGACTACTTGGAACTACTTCTAAGAATTGAAGTGCAATACAGGAATTAAAGAACTAGAAATGTAAAAACTGGAAAGAAAAATATAAAGTAAATAACTTGTTTCTAGATCTGAGTCTGGGGTCTTTTCTGTTAGCCTTCTTTTCTATTTATACCTTCTAATGGTAACCGTCGAAGTGATCTTTTAACCGTCGAAATGTTCTTTCATGATCACTGGTCATGGCCTTGAACAGTTTGTTTCCACTACGCCATTCTTGCAGTTGGACTTCCCTCCTGAATTTAAATTTGAATTGTGAGTAACCGTTGAGCCACGTTACTTAGCGCCTTGACTGCTCCAATGCTACGCAGGTCCATTGTTACTAATACAAACTGCCACATGTATGTCGTTGACTGGAGACTTACATTAACTTCCCAAATTACCCTTTACGAGCCACGTGTTAATCTGTGATTGGCTTATGCAAAATATATAGCTGACAAGATTGAACACAATCTATTTGTCCATCTATTACACAAAAAAGCAAGGCTGAACACATCTTTCTTTTCTGGTTGGATATGAGATTGAAACAAGGATGACTACATGATTTTAAATTAAAAAAATACCAATAATTAGCTAGGTGACAATTTAAGATCTTCTGGAATTTGAATTGCCTCATTTTTGTTTTTATTTTCATAGCACTTGAATTGAAGGCAATGATTCATAACCTATGAACTGCCATGTTGTCACCTTGAAAATAGTAAAAGTTCACCCAAACAATTTTGTGTTAAATAGCCATCCAACTCGTAAATTACAAATATTGCAGAGAGATAGAAAGACTTGAAAATACTTGAATTATTAGTAATGGAGAAAGAAAATTGCTTAAAAGTTGACATGGATAGGCCCACAAGGACCACAGCCCACAGTGAACAAACCCAAGCCCACCATTTAGACCCCATTGCATAACCCGGGTAGTAAAACCCAGGACAGCTGGAGGCCAACTGAGTAGGGAAGGCCAATGATACTCGGACACATGGCAAGTGCAGAACAGGCCACGTCAGCAGACAAAGATCTGCAAAGTTATTGCCACAATACATCACCATTAATGCAGCCCATCACAGCATATATTACGACAACACCTCCCCGTCGGAACAGCGCTCCTTACCCTGAACAAGGTAGGCTGCATCACAGGCTTTCGGCGAGGGAGGCACGTCGGAAGGGACAGTGAAATGATTACCAAGGAATATAAGCAAACATGGAAGGCAAGAAGAAGGTTAAGCATTTTCTATTCCTAAAACTCTCTCTCTCTCTCTCTCTCTCTCTCTCTCTCTATCTATATCCACTACTTCCACTTCTAATTCACACGCTGGAGGGTTCACTGGGGGACTACCCTGTTCCCTATTGAACTTGTTTGCAGGTCTCCCATTGGGTTTCATCACTCGGCCGTGGGCTTGAAGAGCTCGGATCAGTCCAGTCCATCCACTGTGAACGAACAGTATCATCAAAAGTATAGAGAAAAACAGTGGTAGAAATTTAAATTCATAGAGCTCTAGTGAGCGAATTTCATAGTAACAGAGACCAACTCAATTGCACAATTACCAAATCCAAATTACCAAAATTACAGAGCAAAAACTCCAATACAAAACCAGAACATCATTGACTTTGTACACATTCTAGCTCAAACGAGTAATCAACTATCATATCCACAATTACCGAATCTAACGCTCACAAATACGTATTAAAAACAAATCATCTTATGATAATATATAATCAACACAAACATTACACCGATAAATAAGCATTTTCACAGAACATATGCGAACAACAGATCGAAAACCAAATCTATGAGACTGAATTCGATTAATCGATCAAACCTGAATATTGAAATTGTTGTCAAGAGAGATGCTATGAGACTCCTCGAGATGAAATTGTCGCCAAGATTAGATGAGGGATTGAATCTCAGAAGCAATCAACAAACTACCGATTCGCGAGATAGAAAGAAATGCAGTGCATTCATGAGAGAGAGAAAAAATTAGGCTATTTGAGATTAGGGATTAGAGAGAGAGAGAGAGAGAGAGAGAGAGAAGGGGGGACATTCCTTTCATGTGTCCCGAGAGAGAGAGAGAGAAAAGGGGGGGACATTCCTTTCATGTGTCCCAACTGTTGAGTTCAAAGAATGAATATATAAAATAAAATAGGATGAATTACACTAATAGTCTTTATAATTTGGAATTTGTGTCACTTTGATTTCTAACTTTTCTATTGTACATATTTGACACTAAATTTTGAATCTTGTTTTAAATAAAGACAATTGAAGATATGATTGCTCAATTTCAAGTATAAAATCGTCAATTTGATAAAATATAAACTAATTTGACAAAAATAAATGTCAAAAAACTATTTTTGAATTTTTAAACATTATTTCTACCTACCGAAGATAAAATTATGTAAAATTGATAAATCTTTTACACATTTATTTATTTATTTACGAAATTAATTTTTATTATGTGTTTGGATGTTGATCATGTAATTGGTGATTGTTTTTATTTTCATTAAATTAGTTTATATTTTTTCAAAAGTCAACTATGACAACAACTTTGATATCATTATTAAACCAATCCATTAAATTAAAAAATCTAAAACTAAAAACATTTCATATATTAAATATATCGATTACACATTAAAAACTTAACAATCACCCATTACATAATCATTATCCAAACACATAATAAAAATTAATTTTGTAAAAATAAATAAATGAATAAATGTATAAAAGATTTATCAATTTTACACAATTTTATCTTTGGTGGGTAAAAATAATTTTTAAAAATTCAATAAAATATTTTTTTGACATTTATTTTTATCAAATTAGTTTATATTTTATCAAATTGATCACTTTGTCCTTGAAACTGAGCAATAGTATATTCCGTTGTGTTTATTTGAAACAAGATTTAAAATTTAAGGTCAAATATATCACAATTGAAAAGTCAGGGATCAAAGTGACACGAGCCTAAAATTATAAGAACTGTTAGTATAATTTACCCAATAAAATAATGTATGATTTGGGTTTATTAGGGACCGATTAAAATTGTAGAGAAAAGTGAATGACATTTTTGCAACCAAATAGACTTGTGATTAAATATGTATTTTTTTAAATTCTTTCATTTTGTCGTTAAAAACATATAAAGACATATATAATTTTTTGCAAATAAATTATTTTTGTCCTTAGAAATTTGTCTTTAAAACTCAAATTTATTGTAGTGATTAGCGATGAAACCTGTAGCATGTTTGGACAAACACAATGAACAAAGAGACAATTAGAATAGTTTGTTGCTTTTCTGTTGTTATACATAAATGTAGGGCTGAGCAAGAAATCCGTGAAATCCGTAATCTGATCCAGTTCAGTCCAATCCAATAGGTTTGGATTGGTTTTTTGAATCCGTGGTTCGGTTCCAGATTGAAAAATTAAAAATCCGTAGTTCACGGATTGGTTTCGGATTGAACCCTATGGTTCCGGATTGGAACCGATCCGGACCGTATACAAATAGTCTATATTTTTATTATACACCCTCCTGCATAGTATTTTCTTTTATTTCATATAAAACTTAAATCCAAACCTAAACTTACATAGTATCTTCTTTTATTACTTTTGTTTGTTAGTTTTTAGTGTTAATTTGTAATGGTCTAAATACTTATGGTGAAACTAGTTTTCTTATAGTTGTTTAAATTTTAGAACAGTTTGTCGCTATTAAGAAAAGACATGTTGCTATTGTGAAACTAATATGGTGCTATATTTATATTTTTATGAAATTAAAGTGTTATATATATATATATTTTGTTATTTAATTATGTAAATCCGTGGTCCTAAACCGATCCAATCCGTGTTTAAATGGATTGGTTCGGATTGGTTCCACGATTTAAACGGATTTGATTTGTTTCAATTTTTCAGGATCCGTAGATAACGGATTGGTCCTGGTTTTACTCCAATCCGGTCCAATCCGGACCATGCTCACCCCTACATAAATGGACCCAACCTCCAACCACGAGATAATCGTTTTACCAAAGGAAAATGATGAATAAAATAGGGAGATTTGGCCATAAATTCTTCGGACTTTTTATTTTTTGTAAAAAGGATAAAAAAAGATTTAGGCGAATTACAGCGGTAGTCCTTGTAATTTACTTTTTTTTTTATTTTTTATTTTGATCTCTATTGTTTTAATTTGTTCAATTTTGCCACTTAATTTTACGGATTGTGTCATATTAGTCCAATAAATAACAATGGTTAAGTTTGATGGACAGATAATCATATGATGTTTTAATGTGGTCCTTGTAGTTTACAGAATATGTCAATTTAGTCCCCTGTTGTTTTCACTTTCTTATAAATTACAAAGACTAAATTGACACATCTTATAAACTATATGGACCAAATTGAAACGTCATTTAATTTTTCATCCATCAAACTTAACCGCCGTTATTTATTGGATTAATATGACACAATCCGTAAAATTAAGGGGCAAAATTGATCAAATTGAAACAATAGAGACCAAAATAAAAAAACAAGTAAACTACAAGGACCATTTGCTTAATTTACCAAAAAATTCAATACTTGTAAAACTCCATCATAGCTCCCATTTTTTGTTAAAATGACAAAATTTTACTCTGAATCAAAATAAAATTTTACTCTAAATCAGAGTAAAATTTGCTATTTCACCTATGAATGAATAAAAAAAGAGGAATGGACAAAAAACAGGGGTTTACAGGAGAATGAGTAAACTAGAGAGAGAGAGAGAGAGAGAGAGAGAGAGAGAGAGAGAAAGTCAAAAGGAGAGAGAGAACGAACTATCGATTTTCAGATCTGAGGTGATAAATCTCAAATCTGAGGTCATCAATCACATGTGAGATAGTGGAAACAAACAGTGACTATGAGAGTGATAAGAATGACGTTTTAAAATGCTAGGGACTTTTGAAAGTACTCATATAATTTTTGTCATTTTGACAAAATAAGTACCTCTTAAGGGATTTATAGCCAAATTCCCCAATAAAATAAGCCCAACCAACAATTCTCCAACCACATGAGAGAAAAAGAGAGAAGAACTTGATTATGAGAGAAGGGTTTGATTATTAGAGGAAAACACAGAAGATGCGTGGATCATAAATAAATAAGGGTAGTTTGATCTTTTTATAGAATTATGTCCTTATAGATATAATAATTTAGTGTGCAGATTTGTAGGTCAAAGAAATTCAAAATTGGATTTATGGATTGAGTGTCCATATATTTATATATATTTTAATGAATAAATAACACCGATAGTCCCTATATATTGATTATTATGTCATTTTAGTCCTTATAATTCTCATGGACTCGATTTTAATTATGAATTTATAATTTTGTCTCAATTTAATCCAATTAATTACAATTGCTAACATTTTTTTTTATAAAAAATACGTACATAAGCTTCATGTGTCATACTTTTAAGAACAAAATTATAAATTTATTCAACTCAATGAGTTAATCTCAAGCACCATAGTGATCATTTTTTTGTCAAAAACTCTAATGACATTATCAATTGAATCAATAATTAACATGAAATCTAAAATTGAATTAATTGAAAGTGTAAGCATCAAAATAATACAAGGGACAAAATGTAGACACTATCAATGCTAATTTTGTCCTATTTTAATAATAATGGTACGAGTCCTACACAAGTCTTGTTTGAATATTAAAATAAATAAAGAAATAAATAAAAAAGAATATGAGACCCGTATGGAATTGTTATTCCTTCGTATGGAGATGTGACTTACAATTTTTTTTTTTTTTTTTTTTTTTTTTGAACTGAGAAACGCCCGAAGGCTACAGAGAGACATCTGCTACTAACAATTCCATAAGAGCATTAGGAGGATTTACAACCCAATCAAAGGGAAGAATGCCTTGGAGATGGGTCGTGGCTAGCTAGTGGGCGACACCATTAGCTTCTCGAGAAATCCAAGCAAATGAAGCTTTTAGAGAGGAATTCAAGAACTGAATGTCGTGGATGATCGCTGAACATTCCCACGGAGGAACCAATTCAGAAACACAAAGATTAATCACCTTTTTGCTGTCACTATCCACTTGAACATGCAAGAGACCCAAGCTTTGCATAAACTGACAGGCCAAATGAAGGGCAAGAGCTTCTCCTAGCTTGGCTGAAGAGGTATAAACCGTGGAGACCACCTCATCAACTAGTTTACCATGGCCATCCCTTCGAACAACCGCCAAAGATGCTTTGTTGGCATGCTTAGAGAAGCTAGTGTCACAGTTGATTTTCAACAAGCCAAGAAGGGGACGGACCCAGCTAGAGTGAGTGGTACTTAGGGAAGGGCCTGGCTGAACAGATGGAGCAAGAGTATGCAAAGCTTGAGAAAATTCCCACCAATATGCTGATGCCTACCGAACAACCTGATGGGGATCCACATTGCAATGATTAAAAACCCATTCATTCCTGGCTTTCCAAATACACCAACCCACCGTGGCAGCCCGACCTACCACATCCTTTTTGTCTTGATCTGTTACACAGGATTGTATCAAAGAAATGGTCCATTAGAGAGCAGAGTCAATAGGATCAGACCCACCCCGAAAACCCAAGTTGCATCCAAACTAAACTGCTCTCGTCTATCTGCATTGGAAAATGAGATGTTCAATGGATTCAACACTTTCATGGCAGACTGGGCAATGATAGGAAGGAAAACATTTTCACCGAAACAGGTTTTCTTTAGTCGCTAGTCTGTTAGCACAAACCCGCCACCAGAAATTTCGGATCTTCGGTGGGATTTTTAAAGCCCAAATAAATTTCCAAAAGCTTCGGAGGGGTCTGAACAGATGAGGAAGCTGAATTACTCACTGCTTGAAGCTGCTTGTTCGCCACTTGTAGAATTATTGGAAGATTTAATTAGTTTGACGATCTGTCAGCATTGTTAGTGGCTAAGATTGAGGAAATCTATAGCTAATAGATCATGATTTGGTCCCATGATTTTAGGGGATTCTAGTAGTCTGTTATCAAATTTGTAGATAAGAGTTTCCTATTTTATTGCTTTCTGTTGTAGATAAGTTTGATTCCATTCTAGGTAAGTTGTAAATATCCCTATAAATTAGATGAGTATTATCATCTATAAAAGGGTGAATGTAATCCTTTATTTTATACAGTGGAATATTAAGTTTTTCTTCCACAGCAACATGGTATCAGAGCATTCTCTGAACCCTAATTCCCTCATATGACCAAATACGGCAGAAGTGACTCTTCCGTTTCCCAAATCACCTCCAATCAAGAAGCCATGGCTTCCAGCAACAGTAGTGCAGATAGTAACCTCATGCCCATTACAGGACACAAACTGAATGGGAACAACTATCTCCAATGGTCCCATTCCGTAATGATGTTCATATGCGGAAAGGGAAAAGACGATTATCTCAATGGAGCTGCTACCAAACCAAACAAGGATGATGAGAAGTTCAAAATCTGGAATTCTGAAAATAACATGGTCATGTCATGGCTCATTAATTCCATGACAAATGACATTGGAGAAAATTTTCTTCTCTACGGAACAGCAAAGGAGATTTGGGAAGCTGCCAAGGAAACGTATTCTAACAATGAGAATACATCTGAATTGTTCGAGGTGGAAAGTGTTCTCCATGACTTCCGCCAAGGAGATTTAATGGTGACTCAGTACTTCAACACACTTAACCGCTACTGGCAACAGCTGGACTTGTTCGAGGAGCACAATTGGAGCTGTCCTAACGATGGAATCAGGTATAGACAGATTATTGAACGGAAAAGAATATACAAATTTCTGATTGGATTAAATAAGAATCTCGATGAAGTACGAGGGAGAATCTTAGGATCCAAACCACTGCTGAATATCCGGGAAGCATTTTCAGAAGTTCGTAGAGAGGAGAGTCGAAAGAAGATCATGATGGGCTCTCAAGAATCTGTGACAAATCCTGAGAGCTCAGCCCTTGTAGTTAGAGGAAATCCATACAACAACAATGACAACAGACCAAAGAAAGGACGGCCATGGTGTGATCATTGTCGACGTTCTGGTCACACCAAGGACACCTGCTGGAAAATCCATGGCAAACCTGCAGATTGGAAGCCTTCCCGGTTTGCCAATGACAAAGAAGGACGGGGCAATCTTGTCTCGGTGGATGAAAAACCATCAACTGAACCCACTCCCTTCAGCAAGGAACAACTAGAAGTATTATAGAAACTGTTCAACCAATCATTGCCTGCCACTGCCCCCACTGTGGTTGGTATCGGTTCCTTGGCACACAAAGGTAATTTCTTAAGTGCTCTCAATGTTAAAAAGGAGAAGCTAAGTCCATGGATTATAGACTCAGGAGCATCAGATCATATGACTGGAGATGAGAAGATTTTTTCTATTTTTAGTCCATGTTCTAAAAATTTAACTATCAGGATAGCCGATGGTTCACTCTCAAAGGTGGCTGGTACAGGTTCTGTTAGAGTTTCAGAAAACATCACACTTGCCTCAGTTCTTCTTGTGCCAAATTTAAATTGCAATTTACTGTCCATTAGTAAACTCACTCGGGATCTGAATTGTGTTACTAAATGTGGCTCAAATTTGTGTGAATTTCAGGTCTTGGACTCAGGGAAGATGATTGGCAGTGCTAAGATGTGTTCGGGGCTCTATCTTCTCGAGGTTAATGATCCTTTTCAAGGAGCAACTCACCAATCTGATTGTTCAGTGTCCAATAGTTCTAGTTCTTTTTCTGTTAGTTGTTCTAATCATGATAGTGCAATTATGTTGTGGCACTACAGGTTAGGTCATCCAAATTTCTTATATCTTGAGAAGTTGTTTCCTTCACTATTCCATAATAAAAATCCAAATGAGTTTCAGTGTGAGATTTGTCAATTTTCTAAACATGTTCGTAACTCTTATCCCAATCAATCCTACAAAGCATCCCAACCCTTTTCAATGATTCACAGTGATGTATGGGGTCCATCTAGAATCAAGAATGTTACTGGTTTTAGCTGGTTTATTTCCTTTATTGATGATCACACTAGACTTACATGGGTCTTCCTCATGAAAGAAAAATCAGAGGCAGGTCAGATTTTCAAAAACTTCAACACCATGATCCAAACACAATTCCAAGCAAAAATCCAGATTTTGAAAACTGACAATGCCAAAGAATATTTCAAATCCATCCTTAATGATTATCTCTTGAGTCACGGTATAGTTCACCAAAGTTCCTGCGTGAACACTCCTCAACAAAATGGAATTGCCGAAAGAAAAAACAGGCATCTTCTAGATGTTGCACGCTCCCTTATGTTCTCTACCCATGTACCAAAATTTTTCTGGGGTGAAGCCATTCTCACTGCGGCATATCTCATAAACAGGATGCCATCTCGTATTCTCAACTTCCAAACTCCTTGTCAACTCCTACTTCAGTCCTTTCCCAATACTCGTCTCATCTCCACTATCCCCTTCAAAGTTTTCGGGTGCTCAACTTTTGTTCATGTCCATCAACAACACAGGGATAAACTTGATCCTAGAGCCCTTAAGTGTATTTTTCTTGGGTACTCTCCAACTCAAAAGGGATATAAGTGCTACTCTCCGGTCACTAAACAGTACTATTACTCCATGGATGTCACCTTTTTTGAGTACAAGCCTTATTATCCCAAATCTGATATTCAGGGGGAGCCTAATTTTACCCAAGAATACCAGCTTTGGGATATTGAAGAATCATCTCACCTTTCTCCTAATTCTGACCAATTTTGCCCATCACTGAATCCTAAATCCATTCCTCTTCAACATCTCTTCCTAGAAACTCCTTCTCAAGATCAAACCAACAATCTGCCTGTTCCTATTAATCCACTTCAAAATCTGGACACTATTCAATTAACAAAGAATGATGAGTTGATTACCTACTCACGGAGGAGAAGGAACCAAAAGGAGATGGAACAACAAGCATCTCCTGAGCAAGCCCAAGAATCTGATCCAAGTCCTAGATCAAGTGAAGATCCATCAGGTAACTCTAATCCCGAGACTTCACATAGTGAGTTAACTAATGATGATAGTGATATTCCTATTGCTGTGAGAAAAGGTGTAAGATCATGCACAAAACACCCTATATACACATTTGTGTCATATGAAGGACTGTCACCGAAGTTCAAATCATTTGTTGCCAACCTCGACAACATCCAGGTTCCCAATAACATACAAGAAGCCCTTGGCTCACCTGAGTGGAAATCAGCTGTGTATGAAGAAATACATGCACTTGAAAAGAATGGAACCTGGGAAATCTCAGAATTACCAACTGGAAAACGTCCAGTAGGCTGCAAATGGATATTCACAGTCAAATATAATGAAGATGGGAGTATTAATCGATTCAAGGCACGGCTGGTTGCAAAGGGATTCACCCAATCATATGGAATCGACTATGAGGAGACATTTGCCCTTGTAGCCAAGTTAAACACAGTTCGGGTTCTACTATCTTTGGCTGCAAATCTTGATTGGCCTCTTCATCAACTAGACGTCAAGAATGCCTTCCTAAATGGAGACCTAGCTGAAGAAGTTTACATGGAAATTCCTCCAGGATTTGAGACACAAACTACACGCAACAAAGTTTGTAAACTTAGAAGATCTCTATATGGGCTCAAGCAATCTCCAAGAGCCTGGTTTGAGAGATTCACAAAGGTAGTTAAGAGGCATGGCTATTCTCAATGTCAGACGGATCATACTCTATTTGTTAAACACTCTCCTGCAGGAAAACTTGCCGTCCTCATTGTATACGTGGATGACATAATTCTAACAGGAGATTATGAGGAGGAAATCTACACTATCCAAAGTCTTCTAGCTACAGAATTTGAAATCAAGGACCTTGGGAATCTCAAATACTTCCTAGGCATAGAAATCGCAAGGTCAAGAAAGGGAATCTTTGTCTCCCAAAGAAAATATGTCCTGGATCTCTTAAAAGAGACTGGAATGCTTGGATGTAAGCCGGCTGATACTCATATGGATTCAACAACCAAACTAGGAACTAAGGAAAATTGTGCACCAGTGTATAAAGGCATATATCAAAGACTAGTTGGTAAACTTATATACCTGTCTCACACCCGACCAGATATCGGTTTTTCTGTTAGCATGGTAAGTCAATTCATGAATAATCCAAATGAAGAACACATGGAGGCAGTGTATAGAATCCTAAGATACCTGAAACTAACACCAGGTAAAGGATTATTTTTTGAGAAGAATGAAAGAAGAGATATTGAAGTATTTAGTGATGCAGATTGGGCAGGATCAGTACAAGACCGAAGATCTACTTCAGGGTATTGCACATATGTGTGGGGTAACCTTGTTACATGGCGAAGTAAGAAGCAATCGGTGGTGTCAAGGAGCAGTGCAGAAGCTGAATTCAGGGCAATGGCACATGGCATTTGTGAGGGAATATGGTTACGAAGGTTGCTAAAGGAATTAAAAATTTCAGATGAAGAAACTATGAAAATGTTTTGTGATAATCAGTCAGCAATCAGCATTGCCAAGAACCCAGTACAGCATGATAGAACAAAACACGTGGAGATTGATCGACATTTCATAAAGGAGAAGATAGGAGAAGGGACAATCAAGATGATGTACGTGCCCACATGTCTGCAAACAGCTGACATTCTTACTAAGGCCCTACCAAGAAAGACGTTTGATGATCTGAGTTCCAAGCTGGGGTTAATAAATATTTACCGCCCAGCTTGAGGGGGAGTGTAGAATTATTGGAAGATTTAATTAGTTTGATGATCTGTCAGCATTGTTAGTGGCTAAGATTGAGAAAATCTATAGCTAATAGATCATGATTTGGTCCCATGATTTTAGGGGATTCTAGTAGTCTGTTATCAAATTTGTAGATAAGAGTTTCCTATTTTATTGCTTTCTGTTGTAGATAAGTTTGATTCCATTCTAGGTAAGTTGTAAATATCCCTATAAATTAGATGAGTATTATCATCTATAAAAGGGTGAATGTAATCCTTTATTTTATACAGTGGAATATTAAGTTTTTCTTCCACAGCAACACCACTTGATAACCACTTTTGACCTTGTAAGTGCCTTTACTGGTGAAGTGCCAAATTAAAGTATCATCTTGGCCCTTAGAGGAGATGGGAATGACTGAAATTTGATTAACTTCTACTTGAGTAACAAGTCCAAGAAGTTTTCCTCTATCCCAGGAAGCAAGGTTATGGTGGATAACATCCTTAACCCAATACACTTCACAGCCAATTGGTTTCGAACTTTGGAGCTGAAAATTTCCAGATGAAGAAATCCATGGATCATCCCAAAATCTGATGGATTTGTCGTTTCCAACCTGCCACCTGGCCGATACGAAGAAGATCTCTCCCCTAGACCAAGCCCACGACACCCGTCTACCCCTTCTTGTAGATAAAATGTCCAAGTATGGGTAATAAAATCCCCTTCAAAACTTGAGCACAGAAGGAGTTGGGAAATTTTAACAACCTCCAAGCTTGCTTTGCTAAGAGAGCCAGATTAAAGGCTTTAAAATCCCGAAATCCCATACCCCCGTGAGATTTGGCTGTAGAGAGCCGCTCCCAGCTCGCCCAATGAACTCCTCTGTCCTCAGGATTGCCACCCCACCAAAAGTTGCTCGTGTAGGAGTTAAGCCAGTCGCTAAATTTTTTTGGGAAAATAAAACATGACATGGCATAGGTTGGAATTACTTGGACCACAGCTTTCACCAGAATCTCCCGTCCAGCTTGCGACAGCAGGCTTTGCTTCCACCCTTGCATTTTCTAAATAGCTTTTTCAATCAAAAAATTATAAGCCTCACACTTAGATTTGCCCCAGCTCGAGGGGAGGCTGAGGTATTTAGAGTTCTGGCGGGAATGAGGGATGCCCAAAAGATCACAAGTAGCAAGACGAACCTGATCAGAGGTATTAGAAGAGAAAGCAATGCCAGATTTGTCGAAGTTGATGAGTTGACCTAAAGCTAGGCTATAAGAGTCCAAGATCTTTTTCAAGGCTTGACATTCTGCCGTAGCAACCTTGGCAAATAAAGGTACGTCATCAGCAAATAAGAGGTGAGACAGTTTAGGGCAGTTGCTTTTGATTTTGAGTCCCATTAGGCGGTGTTCTTGAAGGCTTTGAGTCAAGGATAAGGAGAGGGCATCAGCTACCAAAACAAAAAGGTACGGGGATAGAAGATTCCCTTGGCGAAGACCCCGAGTGGGAATGAAGGACGCTCGCTTCAGTCCATTGGCAAAAACAGAAAAAGACACTATCGTCACAATTTGCATGACCCAGTTAATCCATTTTGTATCAAACCCCATCCTATGAAAGAGGGCCGCCAAAAAATCCCATTGGACCCTGTCATATGCCTTGTCAAAATCCAATTCACGGCCATTGCGTAGGCAACTCCTCTCTTTTTGAGCTTCAAATAATGAAAGACTTCATAGGCTACAAGGACATTACCTTGGATCATGCAGCCAAGGACAAAAGCCAACTGTCGTGGAGATATCACCTGCTGAAGAATAGGTTTGAGCCTATTAGCTAAGATTTTGGTGATAATTTTAAATTGAAATTGCACAGACTTATAGGCCGATAGTGAGAGAGCTTTACTGAGTTTGGGACTTTAGGGATAAGCACTAAATTAGTTTGATTCCATTCCCGAAAAAGGTGCCCATTTTGAAAAAAACTACGGACTGCCGAACATAATTCTGCCCGACCACATCCCAAAACTGGTGGTAAAAAATTCCAGAGAAGTCATCTGGACCCGGAGCTTTCAGAGGTCCCAATTGAAAGGCTGCCTTTTTGATCTCAGCGTTAAAAACAGATCTAGTGAGATTCAAATTCATAGCTGCTGTAATCGAGTGTGGGATCCCTTGTAAAGCCACATCCATCTCTCTAGGAGGCTCACTCGTAAACAAAGTAGAGAAGTAATCCAAAATATGAGAATCAATCTCCTCGTCAATAGTCAACCAAGTCCCCACATCGGTCTGAAGATAAACTAACTGATTTCGTTGTCTGCGTTGAGTAATGGATGCATGAAAGAATGAAGAGTTATGATCCCCACACTGTAACCACCTGACTCTGGAACACTGGTGTAAAAACATCTCTTCTCTAAGCAAGGATTCAGAAAGTTTAGCTTGAATACCACGTTGAACACTTGTATTTTCCTATGAGGGGTGTAAAGCTTGAAGGCTAGCCAGTCGCTCCCTTAGCGAAAGAATTTTAAGCTTATTGTTGCCGAATTCACCTTTACTCCAAGCTGTGAGTCCAACTCGACAAGATTTAAGTTTTTGACAGAACCAAAACATTGATGAACCCGAAGAAGATTGTTTGCCATTGGTCTAGAATAACTGTTTTGCAATTCGGGGAAGTAGTCCACATTGATTCAAACTTAAAGAGACGAGGAACTCTTTTTGGGGGAAGACTTACAATTCAATCCCATAAAAATAGATGACCAAAAATCATTTGGCTCTTGCTCTACAAAAATAATAATTTCATAAGTTTAATCTCAATCAACTAATATCATGATATTAGTATACAAACAAATGTAATTAATTTTACATCTCTAATTGGTAATCTTGTCACTCAATATTACTATATTCATAATCATAAACAATTTAAACCAACAATTAAAGATGGCAATTAGACAATACGGTGATATATATATATATTTTTTTTTGGTTAATTAATAGCAGAGTAATTATAAATATAAGAAATATTTACATTATCAAACAGACTACTTGTACGGGAAAGAAATACACCTTCTCGTATAATCCTGTTGACCAAGCTTGCGCTCCTCCGTACGATGTCGTTCTACTACCTGAAAACACAAACGTAAGCTAGCCGGCGGGTGTGTGCCGGAAAACCTCTCCGATGCCTAAGTCAGCCAACAAAACAAATAGGCAAAAGCTCTAGGTATTCAGGGAGCAGAGTTGTGTTACCTCTCCAAAGGTGATATTGGTGAGCTTTTATAGGTTTCGTGTGGCACAATCCTAGTAGGACTCTTATTCCTCCATGTAGAGTCCTCCTAGGATTCATACTCCTGAAAGATAATGCTTATCCTTCAACACCCCCCTCACTGCTTAAACCAAGTGAGATGGTTTTTCCCATGGCCGAACTACTATAGGACTGAAGTAAACGTTAGTTCGGCCCTTACTTTCCATTCTCTTACCTTGGCTTTCCCATGCTAAGACCGAGCTAACCATAAGAGAGTTGAGCCGAACTAACTTCAGACCTCGGTTTCCATACGCTACGACCGAACTAATTACTGAAGACCGAACAACGCATCCTTCAACCGAAGTAGAAATAAGCCTTATGTGACCGAACTAATTACCATGGTTGTGACCGGTCTAACACCAAGGCTACTTCTTCAGACCGGAGTAACCTAGACGGCCTTTTTACTCAGCCCTTCGCAGTGCGGCCCAAACTGGCCCATCACTTTAGCTTGGCCCAATTTATCCAGCTCGGCCCAATTTTCATATAAATTACCCTCTCACTACTAGTCTATAATAGATAGAAAGTTAATAAAGCTTAACAAGCCCAAGCCCATGCCCAACAACTACTTCTAACTATATACAACCCCTATAATAGAAGAGAAATAAATTACGACAAAATGTATCAAATTCCACTCCATAAAAGTCGAATTTGAAATTTCACACCACAAAATGTATTATGTAATCATTAGCCCAAATACCTAGTTTAGATTACTATGACCATCTATGAAGGAGAAAGGCAGAGTAAGCGAGTAGAATAGAAAAAGGTAAATTAGAGATTTGTTTGAAATTGAAAGATTAAGTTATTAAATTAAATAATTTAAAACTTTAATATCATGTTTGAATATTTGTAATAGAAGATATATAATTGAATTTTTAATAGAGTACATAGAATTCAGGTGATAGAAAATCAAATATTTTAGTTGAAAAACCACTATAATTTGTCAAATTATTATTTTTATTTTTTTTATACATTTTGTAAAAAAAAAAAATTTAAAAATTATTAAAAAAATTAATTCTTAGACGAGCCCTAAGTCTTTTTTTAGACATTCTAACTCTCAAAGAAAAAAATCTAACCACATGGGGGTGACTTTTGAAATAAGATCCTAATGGAACCATGACCCTAGAAGTTACTCTTAGGTGGTGTTACACAACAAAATTATTGAATTATGTAGCAGTAAGTTACAAACTCACATACAGGTGAGGATTCGAAATCACACTTGCTACAATTTGTCCAAGTTTGGAAGGTTTGTCTAACCAACTATATGTGCTGTTATCCGAATAACTAGTTCCCAAAAAAATCGAACCTGAGAACTTAAGTATATCACCCCCAAGGTCTTACCATTCCACTACACCCCTTGGGTTAACTCTCTAACTCACCAAACAAGCAACATCATGAACTATGATTTCTTTAAGCAAATACCAAAATAACTAGGTAAATTATATATGTAGTCTTTGTGATTTATCTTTTGTATTAATTCGATATTTGTATTTTCAATTGCATCAATTTTGCCCTCTAATTTTTCATGTTGTCTCAATTTAGTCTAATTTATAATATTTGTTAAGAATTTTAACAAAAATCAAGAGTATTAATTCAAAAGGGTATAAGTAATTTTAAATTGGACACTAACATCTCAATTACTTTAGAGATAATGAACAAACCATTTTGGCTTTTCAGCTCAATTTCCAAAAAAGCATCACCACTCAGACTAAATTGATATAATATTGAAAATTCAAAATCAAAATTTATACAAATAAAATTACATGGATCAAATCGGTACAAAGGACAAATTTAAAGGGACTATTAATATAATTTGCCCAAATAACTAATAGTAATAATCTAACTCAGACTCTGTTGATTGGCATATTACTGACTTTGATTTAGGCAGAGTTCAAGGTGGTGTTGGAACTTCCCCAAACTCTTAATGGAAAAATGAAAAAACATTCAGTTGGAACAAAAGAGAATGTCGGCAAGAGAGAGAGAGAGAGAGCACATGATGTGTTATAGTGTTATACACACTCTTTGGACTGAGAGAGACCATCTGTTGTTGGGAGAAGAGAGATGGAGACCATCTTTGTTTGGGGTTTGGGAAAGATGGAGAAAGAGAAAAAGAAAATCCCAAAATGAAAGAAGCCAAATGAAAAATCTTAATAAATCCCGGAGATATTGATTTGTGATTATGTATCAATTTTAAGCAGTAAGTAACAATCCCAATCAAACAATCAAGATAAATCAACACAACGGTTTTAACTTAGAAAAAACACAATTGAAGCACTTCCAATTGTGATAAAAAAAAAAAAAAAAAAAAAAAAACACAGGCCAAAGCCACAAAACAATCTACTAAGAAGGCACAAAGGAATTACACAAGTGTACTCTCAATTACCTAGCGAATCCATTCCCAAACCGAACCGATGCCTATATGCCTCTTCCAGTCCCGTCTTCACCTCAGAATTGTCTTACCCAACGTTGAATCTACAACGCTGATGTCGAATCTACGACGATGAGCCACTCCAGAATCCGCTAAAGCTTCAGGCCCAAATTCCACAGAATCCACCAAAGAATAACTCTCTCTTTTTTTTAATAAAACAAACTAAACAAACCCTTTGATATAATCTACTCAATTCATGATTAAACTCTCACAGATATCAAAAGAAACAAGCAAAGAAGCTTCAGATGAAAACCCTAATACCCAAAAAGAAAATCTGGCGGTTGTACCCTAAAACCTGACTGAACCATAACTTTTATAACAAATAGATCCGCGATCTCCGCTCGAGCACAGGAATGGCCGCTCGAGTGGATAGACTAAAACACGTGTGACTAAACAGGGTCTACGCTCGAGCGCAGCAATGGCCGCTTGAGCAGAAAAAAACAACTCCCAATACTTTTGCAAGCGAGTGAAACTTCTGAAAGATCACGATCTCTACTCGAGGGCAAGAATGGTCACTCGAGCAAAAAAACAACTTCAAATGCAATTTTGCTTTTTGCTTCGGGGGCACTGCCTCAGACTCGCCAAGGGACGCTGTCCCCTGGACCCCCACGAGCTGACCGGGCAGCTTAATTCCCAACATAGTCAGCGAAGTGGCAAACATGATAGGATTAAGATCACAAACTCCTCTGCATAGGCACAATTCGAGTTGGATTTATATCTAAAACTCATAACCTCACTGGAATAAAAGATCAAACAAAAATACAACTGAAAGGAATTTTGTTAAATGAGATTACTAATAACAAAAACCTAACACCAAAGAAAGTATTGTTATTATGATAGCTTTATGATCCATTCTACTTTTGTAGTATTTGCACCTCTTTGATTGTAGTATGTGTCAGTGAGACTTCTCTTTTGTTAAGTTTCCTTCAAGATTTAAGGGAAACAAGTTAGGTGCCCAAATACAACAATATTTTGTATATTCATGTTTGGCCTATCAAATTGGGTTAATTGTAAATACACTCTTGGGAATTTACATATTTACTTTTTATTATTTTAGAAATTATAAATATTTTATTGTTAAAATTTGTCATTTAGCAAGATTAAAAAAAATAAATACATAAATAAAAATGATAACTACCTTTCTATATAATAATACCATTACAAGAATTATTAATTGAAATATATTTATAATATTATTAATAACTGTTAATTGATTTAATTAGTAATTAATGAAAGAATCATTTCTTATGCGATAAGAAATTTAAAATGACAGGTGTATTTATAAATCTTAGAGAGTGTATTATAATTCATTCTTTCAAATAATGTTACAGTAATTATATTATTAGAAAAATGCTAATGCTAATAATTTTGGAAGATGTGTAAAAAAAATAATAATAAATTAGGTGTTGAGGCCAAAAATTCTTTTGAAATTTGTTTGGTGAGAGGTTTAGGCGTAGCTTGTCCGTAAGGACATATTCAGATTAAATGATCAAAATACACTCTATATATGTCTATATAATAAAACTGGATGGTTTTTGAATTTGTCCTACACACATTTGTCTTACTAGGGCATTTGGACGGCTCAGATCTATTCAAATTATAAAACAACAACTGAAATATATTTTTCAAAAAATATCTTACATGTAAATTTTTTATTTTCCCGCTTCTCTCTCTTGCTTTTTCCTTTTCTCGCCCATCCTTCCATGACCCCATGATCTCACCTTCCTCTCTCTTTTCTTTTTATTCTTTTATTTTCTCTCATTTTTATTTTTCTCTCTATTTGTTTTTTTTTTCTCCTTTTTGTTCACTTCTTTTTATTCATATTATATAAAAAAAGTCTACGATCCCAGAATTAGGAGCCACATTTTACTGTGTGTAATGGAGATTAAATTAATAAAATTTATAGTCCACAAATTAAATGAAATTGAACAATTTATTATTATTTTTAAATATATTGAATACCTAATAGACTTCATAAATTTAGACCTTATATGAATCTTCAACATCTATATAATAAAGCAGGATAATTTTTGAATTTGTCCTACACACATTTGTCCTACTGAGACATTTGAACGACTTAGATCTATTCAAATTATAAAACAACAACTGAGATATATTTTTCAAAAAATATCCTACATATACATTTTCTGTTTTCCCACTTCTCCCTCTTACTTTTTCATTTTCTCACCCATCATTCCATGACCCCATGATCCCACATTTCTCTCTCTTTTCTTTTTATTTTTTTATTTTCTCTCATTTTTATTTTTCTCTCTATTTGTTTATTTTTTTTATTTTCTTCTTTTTGTTCAATTATTTTTATTCATATTATATGGAAAAGTCTACGATCCCAGAATTAGGAGCCACATTTTACTGTGAATAGTGGAGATTAAATTAATAAATTTTATAGTCTACAAATTAAATGAAATTGAACAATTAATTATTATTTTTAAATATATTGAATACTTAATAGACTTCATAAATTTAGACCTTATATGAATCTTCAACATCTATGTAACAAAGCAGGATGATTTTTGAATTTGTCCTACATACATTTGTCCTCTTAGGACATTTGGACGGCTCAGATCTATTCAAATTATAAAACAACGACTGAGATATATTTTTCAAAAAATATCCTACATGTACATTTTCTATTTTCCTGCTTCTCTCCCTTACTTTTTCCTTTTTTCACCCATCCTTCCATGACCCCATGATCCCATCTTTCTCTCTCTTTTCTTTTTATTTTTTTATTTTTCCCATTTTTATTTTTCTCTCTATTTGTTTATTTTTTTATTTTCTCCTTTTTGTTCACTTATTTTACATATATTTCCATACAATGTATGTATGCTCGTAATACACCAGAACATTATGGGCATACATACAATTTCCATATAATTATATAAGCAAAAGCAATATTGTATATATGCCCGTGGAAATTGTATGTATGCTAGGCACATCTATCTATATAGCTATATATTACATAAGTAGAAGCGAGTTTTCGTGAGGAGTTTTGTGAGAACTCTAAAATTTTATAATAAATTTTTGATTTTATCAAATTAAAAAATAAATTTAAATAGTGTTGGGATTACAATTATATTCTAATCCAAACATTGTTTACTGCGTGCCTTCAGGTACGGGCATACGCTAGTATATATATATGATACACTACCCAAAAATCGTCATCTACTCTTTCTTTACTCTCTCTCTTCGCTTCCACCTCCTTTGCCTCCCACGCCGTCACCTCCTACGTCGTCGCCTCTTCTGACGCCACTATGACTACCATGTCGCCTCCTCCGAAGCGACCGACGAGCGCCACCACGACTCCATTGTCGATGACTACAACCCTACCCACCTCCATCTCCCATTTCTCTCTTTTCCTCTTGCCGTTACAAATGCCACAACAGATCGTCGCCGTGTGTGGCATAATCGAGTCGCCACTTCACCAGACTCCCCAATCCCCCATAGGCTGAATCGACCCAATCGATTCCGAGCTCGCTTCTAGGTTTTGATGTCTTCGATTTTGACTGTCGATCGTCTTTCCTTGATGAAGTACGTGTTTACGATCAAGCGTTTGCCTGAGTGGGTTAGGCTTTTGCTTCAGTACGAGTGAGACTCCCACCGTCACCACCCCGGAGCTACAGATCTAGATCTTTTCATCAGCATCATTGATATATATATATATAAATACATATATACATGTTTGTTTGATGTCTCTCTCTCTCTCTCTCTCTCTCTCTAGATCTGAGTCTTGTAGTAGTTGTTGTTGTTGTTATTATTGATGTTGATGATGATGATGAAACTTTGCAATAGAGTAGTTTTTTTTTTCCGATGATGATGATGAAACTTTGCAATAGATTAGTTTTTTTTTTTTTTTTCCTTTCTTCTTAATTTCCTTCTACTTTCTTTTTCTTCTTCTTATGGATAGAGTGAAAAATATCAGATAAAAAAAAAAGATCTTATTTAATTTGATTTAATTTCCTTCTACTTTCTTCTTATGGAGCAAGTGCAAAAGATTAGATCTTTTTCAACAGATCAGATCTGTTGCAACAGATAACAAATGCTATTTTAACAAATAAAAAAATTAGTACATAGAAAAAATTGAATAGATAGTAAAAATTCAGGAGCTCAGGTGGTAAATTTCAATTGATAACCAAATTTTAAACAGATAAGTGGAAAATTTTGAATAGATAGAAAGAAAAAAAAATTAAACAGATAGATATAAATTTGAACAGATAATCAATAAAAAGTCAACAGATAAAAAAAAAGTTAACAAATAAATTAAGAGGTAAAGTTAAAAATAAAATGTCCTCCAAGACTTCTCATCAAACTATTTAAAAAAGGATAGACCTCTCACTGACAATAAAATCAAATGTCATCCAAGACTTCTCATCAAACTATTTTGGAAATGGTAGACCTCTCACTAACAAAAAATAAATTAATACTAGACCTAATGCCTTAGACAATTATTAGAGTAAATTTTTCACCAATTTTCTCTAATAAATTTGTAAAAATTATATTTAAATTTTAAAATTTTTAATTTTTTTTTAAAAACTTTTTATTAAGGCTGGCATGTTATATGAAATTTTATTTTTTATAAAATGTATTTTATTACATTGATAATAAAAATGAGTGACGAGATTCATTCAATTAATATGTATATAAAAATTATTATCAGAATATGTTGTGTGGGTCAATTTCCGACCACACTGCCAACTTAGTACTCAACTGGAGAACACCGGCAGAATAGATGGCACCTGTCTAACCTGCAATAGAAAGAAGAGTCTCCGGCGGTGGCTCGTCCGCCCGGGGGTACTCCGACGATCAAGTCAGTACTCCATATCTCTCAAAGATAATCAATAGCTAAACTCATAAGCTTGAGCATAAAAGCATACCTTAGACCCATAGGGGTGCCTCTCTTTTATAGCCAACATAAACCTAGTCCCAATAGAAGCCTAACTCCTATGGACTCAGGATTACTGCTAATCTTGGACTCCCAGTAAGATTAGGATAAACTCTTTAAGAGTCTTATCTTAATACAAACTGAAGTCTTCTCTCATTCTAGGACTCTTGTCCCTCATCCAGGTTGAGTTCCCTTTTCATTCTAGGACTCTTGTTCCTTATCCACTTATCTCGGATTTCGATATCTTCGGAGATAACCTCGGCCTAGCCGAGATCACCTCGGCGTCACGACCAGGACATGTGGCACCTCGGCTGACACGTCAGAGTCACCTTGCCACGTGTTGGTACTCAGAAAATATATCCCCACAACTGCCCCCTAGGTTCTATTACCTCGGCATTCTGAGGTGATGGAACCTACACTGTTCGTTCATCTGTGCCCCTCTGTCCGAGATCAAACTCGCCGACCTCAAAGTTCCATGGACTTTACTCTCCACTGGTGTCAAGAATCAAGTTTCATGCTTTCCAAGTTGCTTGAAATCGCACCTCCTAGCCAAGGTTCTGGTTCCATTAATTCATAAACTCCAAGAGCTTTGCAACTGCTCCACTCACACTCTCTGGTGAGTTCCCGATTTCCAGTCATCTATTTGACTCCGGCGATTTTCATATCGGCGTTCATTTCACTTGGTAGGTTCACAAACTCTTTACTTGCTATTAAGCTCAATCTTTCATAACTCTTCTGAATCTGTTTACTTGCCATCTATTGCCTTCTATTTTCGTCTGTCTTCAAGTTTTGAATTGTTTGAATGTCTGGCACTGTTCTTGTCATATTCGCTTTCTGTTGCTAGCATCGTGTCTGGGTCATTACTTTCTTGTTCTTCACATACTTACTTAGTGCCTGTGCACTTGACTTTATTCTTGAACTTTGTCGTCTTCTTGACTATTTTTCTCTTTTTCCATTCAATCCTCTGGTTTTTTCTCTTTCCAGCTCTTTTGCTTAAAACCGTCATTGTTCCAAGCTTTCAAGCTTCTGCAACTGTCTTCGTTCCTCTCCTCTGGTGAAGCTTACGTCATTCTGTCATTGTCGTCAGACTTCGGCAATTCTCATTCCGGCTTCCCTCTTTCTGGTAAGCCACTGTTCCTCCTGGTTTTATTTCTTGTTGCTTTCCAATAAGCTCTGCTTCATTGTTAATCATCATTGTTGTTTTACCCGTTGTTTCCAAATCATCTTCTTGAATACATACTGTTCACACATCTGTTGATTTCTGCCACTGTTCTTGGCTTGACACACATGTGCAATCTTTTTGTCTTGATTTCCTAATAGCTTCATTACCATTCTTGATTACGAATTACATTCTTGTTTCTGTTTTCTGTGTCTTTTTCCAGATTCTTGCTTTCAATCCTTGCCTTCAAACTCCGAGGTGCCAATCGTCAAGAAGAGCCTTGATCAAACTCTTCAGGAGATTAATGCTAAGCTCGAGGCCGAGAAGGCTGCTGAGAAGTCTTCCCAACTGTCTTCTATATCCTGCCATTGATGTCGAGTAGTTTTGTTTCCTTCTTTTACTCCTTGTACCTTGTACCTTGTACTTTGTCCGTCTTTATATGCTTTTAATCCGGCTGACGTGCCATTTTTGTAGTCTGAATAATTTATTTTTCAATATTCAGGCCGAAGTGCCTTCTTTCTTCTTTAAATGCATTTCTCTGATTTCTTCTTTGAATGTATCTCTTCTTTTTTCTGCTCTTGTATGATTTTATACTTAGAATAATTTGCATGTCTTCAAAGTACACCTTGACTGTGCAATCTCTTCGGGTAAAATACCTCTGTCACAACTTCTAATCTTGCTCATCTCGACCTTGTCCTAACACTTGAAAATATTGTAACAAATATTTTCACAAGTGTTGCTTAGGACTTGTCACTTTCTCAATGTCTTCTATCAAGACTTCAGTTTTCCATATTTCAAGTTTTGACAACCTAGTAGTCTCGGCAAGTACGCAGATATTGCTTGAGCTTGACTTTAACTTGTAAATTTTTCTCAAAAATTTTAACAAGTGTTTAACCATCATCCTTTATCATAACCTCGGCTTAACTTCAGCTTGTAAATTTTTCTCAAAATTTCAACAAGTGTTAAACCATCTTCCTTTATCATAACCTCGGTTTAACTATAACTTGTAAATTCACACAGAATTTCAACAAGTGTTTAAACCAATCTTCTTCCGATACGACCTCGGTTTAACTTCAACTTGTAAATTCACACAGAATTTCAACAAGTGTTAAATATCACATCGGTTTAACTTCAACTTGTAAATTCACACAGAATTTTAACAAGTGTTAAATATGGCCTCGGTTTAACTTCAACTTGTAAATTCACATAGAATTTCAACAAGTGTTAAACATGACCTCGGTTTAACTTCAACTTGTAAATTCACACAGAATTTCAACAAGTTTTAAATATCACATTGGTTTAACTTCAACTTGTAAATTCACACAGAATTTCAACAAGTGTTAAACATGACCTCGGTTTAACTTCAACTTGTAAATTCACACAGAATTTCAACAAGTGTTAAACATGACCTCAGTTTAACTTCAACTTGTAAATTCACACAGAATTTCAACAAGTTTTAAATATAACATCGGTTTAACTTCAACTTGTAAATTGCTACAAATTTCAACAAGTGTTAAACATCATCTCGGTTTAACTTCAACTTGTAAATTGCTACAAATTTCAACAAGTGTTAAACATAACATCGGTTTAACTTCAACTTGTAAATTGCTACAAATTTCAACAAGTGTTAAACAATAATCTCGGTTTAACTTCAACTTGTAAATTGCTACAAATTTCAACAAGTGTTAAACATCATCTCGGTTTAACTTCAACTTGTAAATTGCTACAAATTTCAACAAGTGTTAAACATAACATCGGTTTAATTTCAACTTGTAAATTGCTACAAATTTCAACAAGTGTTAAACAATAATCTCGGTTTAACTTCAACTTATAAATTGCTATAAATTTCAACAAGTGTTAAATATCATCTCGGTTTAACTTCAACTTGTAAATTGCTACAAATTTCAACAAGTGTTAAACATAACATCGGTTTAATTTCAACTTGTAAATTGCTACAAATTTCAACAAGTGTTAAACATCATTTATAACTCTCTGCCCCCTAATGTGGACTTAAGTTCACATTAAGCTTGTGCATGTGATCTTGTTCGCCGAAGTTGGTTTCAAGCCGAGGTCGTTAGCCTTGATTTCTCTATTGACCTTACTTGGTTTCAACCTGAGTTTGATTCTCGACCTTGCATCGGCGAGCCCTTTTTCTTCTCGGACTTAAGTGTCGAGATCTTGTCTTCTGGAATCTTGGATCTGCTCACTCAGGTTGAGCTCTTCTCTTCTCGGACCTATTCATCCAGGCCGAGATCATGTCTTCTGGAATCTTGGATCTGCTCACTCAGGTTGAGCTCTTCTCTTCTCGGACCTGCTTATTTAGGCCGAGATCTTGTCTTTCAGGATCTGGGGTCCGGGGCCTGAAATCCAGGATCTGCTCACTTAGGCTGAGCTCTTCTATACTTGAATGTTATCTCCTTGGGAGCGCTCATGCCTCCTGTCTTCGCGTCCCTTCTAGAAGGGTCTTCATTCCGTTTATGTCGACAGACTCTCCATCTTCGCTAAACTCGTCATTTTCAACACGTTGATCTTGTACGGTGATGGCCATCTATTCTCCTTTCTTTCCCACAGACGGCACCAAATTGTGTGGGTTAATTTCCGACCACACTGCCAACTTAGTACTCAACTGGAGAACACCGGTAGAATAGATGGCACCTGTCTGACCTGCAATAGAAAGAAGAGTCTCCGGCGGTGGCTCGTCCACCCGAGGGTACTCCGACGATCAAGTCAGTACTCCATATCTCTCAAAGATAATCAATAGCTAAACTCATAAGCTTGAGCATAAAAGCATACCTTAGACCCATGGGGGTGCCTCTCTTTTATAGCCATCATAAACCTAATCCCAATAGAAGCCTAACTCCTATGGACTCAGGATTACTGCTAATCTTGGACTCCCAGTAAGATTAGGATAAACTCTCTAAGAGTCTTATCTTAATACAAACTGAAGTCTTCTCTCATTCTAGGACTCTTGTCCCTCATCCAGGTTGAGTTCCCTTTTCATTCTAGGACTCTTGTCCCTTATCCACTTATCTCGGATTTCGATATCTTCGGAGATAACCTCGGCCTTGCCGAGATCACCTCGGCGTCACGACCAGGACACGTGGCACCTCGGCTGACACGTCGGCGTCACCTTGCCACGTGTTGGTACTCAGAAAATATATCCCCACATATGTTATTTAAAAAATTATTTATAATTGGTGATAATACAAATGATAATCTCATCATTCATTAATATAGAACTCCATATGAGACTTAGGACTATAACACTTAGTTGGTTTCAAGAGAAAAAAATTTAACCATAAAATATTTTTTACAATTTCTTTTTGTTTTTTATATATTATTGACACTAATATATTAATAGTTGTTTGATTCGGTAGAAACCACTTCAAAGTAATTTGAAGGTGAAACTTTAATTTCACTTTTCCCTTCCTTAGAGCTAGCAATCACAACACCATTATCTTTTCTCTTCTAAACCTCTTCCCAATTAACCATCTTTGGACTTAACTTGCCCACTCACATGTATTGACATAAATTTTTTACCCAAACAAGTTAATTTAACTTGTGGCACTAGTTATGGCATGTTTTTTTTATAAGGAATATGCAGGTATTGAATTATACTAAAATTTTTTCCTTACCACAAACATAAAATTATTGGAAATTACATTTTACCACTCTTGTTAGGCCCAAAAACACATATGGTAGATGGTGGAGGTGGGAAGATTATTGTAAGGGAAAATTAAGGATTTATTTTCTTTTTCTTTTTTGAAAAAAAAAAAAGAAAAGAAAAAAGGGATGAAGAAGAAGGATATTTTAGACATTTGGACATGACACCATCCAAAGTTCTGAATTTTTTTTCTTAATCTAATATTTAATTAAGAATATTTTTAAATTATATAGATTTTCATCACCTATGGATTTTAAAAATATATATATATATATTAATGGTAAAATAAGCCTTAATTATTCACTCTTAAAGTTAGAATCCTACATTTGTCTCAAATGGGGCAATGATTTGGAGGTCCTATTTGAACATTTCAAAACTCATCTAATCCCAAAACAAAATATGTGTACCAATTAGGTCTACATATTTTTAATTATTACCCAAAAATCTTATTATTATTTTTTTTTAATTTAAAGACGCTGCCACATCCTACTATCGCTAGACCATTGCTGGACTTCCGTCTAACAATCATCGAAATGTTCAACAGCACTGGAAAGTCTCCCAAAAGTTGCCGAAAGTCGTCGAAATGTCCAAAACGTCGCTAGACGTTTAAAACATCGTCGAAGACTCACCAAAATGTCTAGAACACCACTGGAAAAAAAAAAAGAAGAAAAAGAAATTAAGAAATTAAAGCGAAAATATAGCAAAATTTAAGCACATCCTCTCCAACATCACAAAACATGAAAAATAACTCTTTATCATACATAGCACATAATTTTCAGTACACAAAATTATGAAAATTTAGAGTTGGAATTTATTGCTTATCAAACTGCATAAATTTTCAGTTTCAAAACTGCAAAAATTATTAGTTTGCTCGTTTGCAATTTATCAAAACACAAGTTCACGTGCAAATCTCAGATCAGTAGTTTCTAACGATTTATAATTTTTCAGTTTATCAATATTTGCTTTTTTTTTTTTTTTGTTGTTTTAATAACGAGAGGAAAAAGGCTAAAGTCATAGAAGAAAGTAGAAAGGTATCTTCAAAACTATAAAATTTTACAATTTTTACCACCTGTAACTAAAACTCAAAAAAAAAAAATTCAAAATTTGAAAATTTTATCCATTAAAACAAGGAAAGAGAAGTGTGTAACAAAGAAGAAAAAAAAAACAAGAGATCGAAGGAAAGAGACAAACATAGAGAGAAGCAACCATTTTTTGGGTTAGATCTGGCCGAATTTGATGTAGATCTACTTAGATCTGCTCAAAATCTAAATATTGTGGTGAGTTTTGTCTTGTGTTGGCCAGGTCTGAGAAGATCTATGTCAAGAACATCATTGGAAATTCTTCTCATTCAACGTCGGTGAGAACGAAGCAAGAAGTCAATGGTCGGTGGTTGCTGGTGAATCCCAATTGATGGTGGTCGCTGGTTATCGGTTGCCAGTGAGTGTATATCAGAAAGAGAATGATAAAAAGGAAGACTCCTTAGGATTTTTGGATCTATATGGATCTATACAAAAAGTTGTGGGACTAAATAGAACACGCGTTCTCCTCACAGGAGTTACAAGTAATTGCCCATCTTTAATTGGAAGGGGGCTTAGGGTCACATATTTGATCTTAAGGAGTTTCGTATTTTTGGGCCTGATAAGAGAGAAGGGATACAATGATAATTTCTCTTAAAATTGTTCTCACAAGGCCTAATTGATCGTGCACATTATAGCATAGGACTGAGATTATTAATCCACATTCCAATATATAGTTGTGACTCTTGTTACTCGAATTAGATCCAAATAGACTTTCTCTTTAACGAAATTAACCTATATTTTTTAATCTTACAACTAAAAATGCAAAACAAATGTAGAAAATATGAAATTATTTATTCTACCAATCCAATTAGATAACCAATTCTACAATAATTTTATAGATTGCTAATTCTCTCACTCTTAATCCTATTAACCAAAGAAGCTGGAATTAAAAGTGAACATTGGGCTGGTATTTCTTAAGAGCATCTCAATGTTGTATCTTTTTTTTTTCATGAGATTTGAGTAAAACATTGAGTAAAAACTCCATCTGATATCACGTGCTCCAACGAACTGTCATCAAATCACTGGTTGACCGGGAGAACGTCTGGTCGGTTGACCAACCAGTGTAATTTTCACTCAAATCTGGCATATGTTGTAGGCAATTTTTCACAGAAGTGGTCGTTTGGGGAACATCCGGCCTATTGTCCGGTGGTGTTTTATTACCTGCAACTCCAATGGCTTTGAACAGTAAATTGGTGAAAATCACAGCCATCTTCAATTTGAGGAAAACTGTAACATATCTTGTATTTGATATTGGTTTTGATAAAACAATTGGATCAATAAAAATTTACTTTTTTTCATCAAATTTAAATTTAATGAAAGAAAAAGTGTTGAATTGAAGATGGTCTAAGAGATGTACTTTAAGTGAACAAGTGCAAGTTGTAGGAGAAATTATTCACTAGTTCACTGCATCACATCATCATGATTCATGTTAATGTAGGGTGCCAAGCAAAAATTTAAAGAAAGTGATAGTTATTGAAAAAAATTTTAAAATTTCTCCATATATTATGACTTTTTTCTTTATTAGGTTGATGTGGTATGCAAAACAAAAATTGAAAGAAAGTGACAATTGCTGACAAATTTCTCCATATCTTACACTACGCCAAAACAGGGCATTAACGGCGGTTTTTTTAACGGCGGTAACGAAAACCGCCGTTAATACCGCCGTTAATGTATCATTAACGGCGGTTTCGTTACCGCCGTTAAAAAAACCGCCACTAACCTGTCTTTAACGACGGTAATGAATGGGCATTAGCGGCGGTTTTGTTACCGCCGTTAATGACGGCGGTCTTTGCCGGCGGAGCTCCGGCGAAACCATCTACAATAAAGTAAAAGTAATGTTTAAATATTTATTTAGGGAATATGTTTCATGGAGAGTGGCTATGGTAGAGTGGTTGGTGTGGGTGGATGAGAGGTTGAGGGTTCAAGACTTGGGGAGTGCAAGAAGAAAGAATTATTTTTTAAAAAATTTGAACCTATTTACGGCGGTAAAAAACCGCCGTTTTTTGTCCTATATTACCGCCGTTTTTTGTCGACTTTTAACGACGGTAATTTACTTTTTTATGACGGTTGTATTTTTTCCAACACGCGCATAAACGGCGGTAACGAAACCGCCGTTAATACCGTCGTTAAAGGCTTTAACGGCGGTTTTACAGCCTTTAACGGCGGTAAAAAACCGCCGCTAAAGCCCAATTTTGGTGTAGTGTTATGACTTTTTTCTTCAATGTATCATATGTCAGGCACATTTTTTTTTTTTTTTTCTTGGGGTGGGTATATGCCAGACACATTGCTAATGTGTTATGCCGGACTATTATAATAACTTCTGAAGCTGTTGACCTTGGGCCTGGTTGTCATGGACCCATCAGTACAGTCTATGGCCCTGTTTGGTAGAGCCGTGAGAAAGTGATTATAACTTATAACCTAACAGCTTATAACTTATAATTGTGAACATAAGCTGATTTTTTACTTATAAATTAAGCTTTTCCTCCCCCACTCAAAGAATAAGTTGATTTTTGACTTACAAAAAGCTATAAGTTGTATTATTAAGCTGAACCAAACACATCAAAATAGCTTAAATTAAGCTAAAAGCTGAAATAAACTGAAAATAAGCCCTACCAAACAGGGCCATAAACAGGCTAAGGCAGTACTACATAGGAGAAGTTACGAATCAATACGGACTTGACTTATTTATTATTACCAAAAATAATAATAATAAAAATAAAAAATATAAATATAAATATAATTTAAATATTTACACTTTTCATATCATATTTTAAAATCAACTAACATGTAAATAATTAAAAATAAAATCAAAACTCACAAACAACAATCAAAATATCTCAATCATTCATCATTTTAATTTTTTTTTTTTTTTTCAATATCATCACTAATACCAAATGATCATTTCACTAATACAAAATGTATATCTAAAAAGTTTCAAAAGTTTTTCATTATCAAAAGCCAAATACATAAATAAATAAATAAATAAATAAGGAATTACATTGATCTCCTTTAAAATTTAGAAAAAATATAACAAGTCCCATAATTTTGACATAGGTACACCAATCTCTCTTTTAATAAAGTTAAATAGTCCAAAACTAATGTAGATGGCATAAAAACGCAAAGATACACAAGGTAAAATATATATTTCAATATTTATTTTTGTATTCATCCAACTAACGAATTTATGAAAAAAATGAGGCCAAATTTTATATGAATTAAGAAGGGAATCCAATGTAATTATGATAAAACTAGGAGTGTAACTCAGACAAGCTCAACTCAAGCAACTCGTGCCCAGCCTAAGTTTTTTTAGGGCTTTGGACAAATTTTGATACCTGAATTGTAATTTGGGTTGGGCCTGTATAGAGGTTGTGTGTAACTCGAGCAACCCAAATCCTGGTTGCATTTTATATATTATAAAAATTATATAATATATGTATAAGTGTGGGCTTTGTGGAATATAAATGGAATTTTGCTTCAGAGGTTATAAATGGAATTTTGCTTTGTGGAGTAGGCAACCAAGTAGGGCTACCCCCTTTGCTTTCACTTTGTCTTCTTTTGGACAGAGAGGCCACCCCCTCTTCCTCATTGCTATCATTTCCCTTTCTCTCTCTCTCTGATGTATCCTTCTGTAAATTTAATTTGTACTTTTTTTCTTCTTTTTTTTCCCTGAAAAAGAGTGTTGAGTTGGATTCCATACTATATCTCTCAGCTTCTCTCTCTAAAACTCTTAATAAAATTGTCTTCTATGCTTGTTTTGTTGGATTTGCAAGTAGAAACTATTAAAAAAAAAAAAAAAGATCATTTTTATAGAAGTAATGGTTTACTTGCAGAAAGTTTGGACAAATTTTAGTGTAGGCATGATTTAATTTTTTAATGGATTGTTTAGAAATTTCCTTCTTTTATGATTTAATTCTATTTGGGTGTGGTGAAGATGAATTAATTTTTTTTTTTTTTATTTAGTACATGATTGTTATTGAATCACTCATGATCTGAAATATATATATTTTATTTATTTATTTATTTATCTATTCAATTGGGAAATTCGAACAATTCAACTAATCCAAGTTCAGATTATGTAGTTTGCTCCAAGCTTGGGCAGCCAAGCTGTAACAACCCCGACCTTTGATTAACGTTGATCCATGATTAATTATGTCTAATTAGTAATTAAGGCGAAATTCTGAATTAAAATGCATGTGTGTGTTGCATTGTTGTGTTTATATCTGTTAGGAGTAGAAAGATCTGTTCATGTTTTAGTTTCAAATTGCGAATTGAAAGCCTTATCGGCAACTGATTCAGGAATTGATTAGTGTTATGTGCTAATTAGGATTTATATGATTTTATGGTAGGTTTAATTAAAATCCAATTTGGAATGATTAAATCAGATTAAATAATGTTAAACTAATTGAACCTAGGTAATTGCACTTGTGCCATTGAGTTGTTTAATTCAAGGCCACTACTTCTCACACTTTACATTTGTTTAGCATCATTCTTCATTTCCTCAGACCAAACCGTGAGAGAGAGGGTGCATAGGGGAAAATTGAATTCATCTAGGAATTTTGCTTGAATTTGGAAAGAATTGAAGAAACTTTGAAGAATTGTTCATTTGCTCAAGAACCTTGCTTAAGTAAAGCTTAATTGAAAAGCCTAGGTAAGAACTCAATCCTTTAATCTTGTTTTTGGGCCACCTAGAGCTTAGGTATGAATGAAATAGGTGAATTCATGGGTTAATTAAGCTAGAATTTGAAGTAGTCGAGTGAATTCATACATGCATGTGCATGTGCATGTCCTTGAATTTTGAAGTTGTTTTGCATAAAATTTCCACATGCATGTCTAGATTATGGTTGTAATCTTAGAATTTACCATGTTCTTGAGCTCAATCTTGCATTTGATCATGTTTTGGAGCATTAGAGTTCATGAGAACTCATGCATGTTATGTTCTTGCATCGTTCTTCAAGTTTCATTGATAATTGTGTTCAATTGTCATACTTCTGGACTTTGATTTTGTAAAATGATCTTCAAAACATGTTGTTTTATGAGTTTTCATGTATTTCCTCAAGCCTTGGCCCAGAAAAATGAGTTTTGGATGCTTCAAAGTTGAATTTAAGCTTGGTGATCAAATCTGGAATTTCCAGAAATTTGATCCACGCTCGAGCAGAGAACTTCACGCTCGAGCGTGCACTCTGAGTACATGCACTTCCGCTCGAGCGACGAAGGTTACGCTCGAGCATGAAATGCATATACCCAGAAATTCTTGTGTTTTGCAGTCCGCTCGAGCGAGGGAATCCACGCTCGAGCGAAGGTCTGAGTCTCACGCTCGAGCGTAGGTCGAACGTCCGTCGAGCGTGAAAAACATGCAACCAGTACTTTTTCAAGAGTTTACAGTTCACTCGAGCGGAGAAAGTCACGCTCGAGCGGAGCTTCATTGTCTGCATGTCCGCTCGAGCGAGGAAAGCCACGCTCGAGTGTGGGCCTTATTTTCAGCAAGTTTTAAGAGATGTTTTCCAATGTATTCTTGCATCCTCATTCCATCCTAGGCATTCCTAGGCCATGTTTAAGACTCCTTAATGAGGATTAAAGGTTAGAAACACACTAAGAGCCAACGAAGTAAGTTATGTACAATTAGAACGTGTGTTTCAAGTGTGTGTCTGTTATGTGTTATGTAGGTCACATGTCGCGTACCGTTTGAACATTCTGCTCCGTCTATCTGTCTCAAGGCCAATTGTGAGTAATAACGTAGTAAAGTTATGTTCAACCTTATTTATTTTCTGTACGATGAAATAAGAATTGCTTTCTGAAATGTTATGTTCTGTACAATGAATGATTGTCCAATTTCTGATATGTAATTGTGACATCCTTAGCATCATGTGATATTTATTGGCTGTTACCTGGTATCGGAGATTCCATCATGGAACTTAATATGTCTACACTCTGTTGCCTAGTACCGGAGGCTCCATCATGGGGCTCAGCGTGTTTATTCTCTGTTACCCGGATCCAGAGGTTCCTTTATGGAACTGGTTATTTGTAACCCTCACGTGTCTGCATCTGTTCTATATCTGCTCTGTCAATGCTAATAGATGTATCACGTGTACTTAAGTGTACCTCATGATTTCTGTATATGATCTGGACAAATTATGAATTTGATACGAAACTGAATTATGATTTCTGAATCTGTACGGACTCATTCATTGAAACCTCTTTACTCTGTTATTGTTCACTGAGCTTTCGCTCACAGTGTATATTATGTATGTAGGTGAACCGGCGCGTGATCAGGGCCAGAGTTGACGGCCTTTATTTCTGTTTTTGTCAGCCAACCGTTGTACCTCCCGAGGAGGTTCCGATCGAAGTCTAGTTACATGGTTGTTTTTGTACTTATGCTAGTCTCTGTCTGTTTTTATAAGTCGGGTCCTGGGAATTACACTTTTGTAAATGTTTCGTAAATATTGATGTCCTTCGACAAACATGCCTATGTATATGCAAGTTTTGAAACCTTCTGTCCCATGTATGTTATCACAGCTCATTGGACCTTGTCTATTTTGTATAATTGCTTCCGCAGCCCTTATTATGTGTTTATCTGTTAAGAGGCCTTTGGTAATCCACGGATTACTGGCCGGTTACGATGCTAAACCTACAGGAGCGGGTTTAGGTCGTGACACAAGCTCAGGTTGATGGGCGGGCTTGAGCACTTTCAAACACAATTCGGGTCGAGCCTAGACAACCCTCCAACCCTAGCCAACCCGCCCGAGTTACACCCCTAGATATTATTGGAACAATCTTCTGTGTAAAATAAATAATGTGAAACCAAATCAAACAAATAAAATAAATTACTTACAAAATTCATTTTACCGAAATAAATAAGTAATAAAAACGATCAAGTTGAGTGTGTAACACTCTATCCTTAAGACAAATTCGCCCCGTTTCGGTACTTACAAATAAATGGCATTTATCTCCGAGGATACAATGATCTTCACAGATTGTAGTAACACTCCAAATAATCTGTACGGTGAACCAAACCTATGTTCTATACTCTCTGAATTTTTTCCTAAAAACTAGTATGAAGAACAATGCACACATAGAGCAAAATTGGAAAGAGAAAAAACAAATTTCTGGATGTTGGAAATGCTGGAAATGGTCTGCTTTTATAGGCAGATTGGTGACCATTCAGATCGATCCGAACATATATGAAATTCAAATGAACTGATCTGTTTTGAAATGAACATGTGCAGAAACTGTTTTGAACAGATAACTGCTGGCAGTTTAAATCTATTAAAAACAGTTTAATATGTTGGGAATTTTGGACTGGAAGAGGTACAAAGTTGGATAGAAAATTTGAATTCAAATTTGGCACAAAATTTGAATTAATTTCGTTCAGAAAAAATAAATTTTTTTCGCAATAATTTTTAGAAAAATTCAAATAAATTTTGTTCAAAAAAATAATATTAGAATTGACCCAACCCACAACTCACACCCGACATGGTTCGGCTGACGGCGGCGGCGCACGCATGTGTGTGGTGGTTTGAGCTAAAGGTCACTTTGACCACAACTCATCCCTTCTACAAATTTGGAGTGCCCCTTAAGACCCAACCCAAGTGTTGCCACCTAAAACTTTTATACACACACAAGTTCTCTTCAAATTTCAATGTGGGACTAACATTTCAAGGAAACCCACTATTGACTCTTTAATTGTCCATTCCACGAACCCAAAAACGACGTCAACTTCCAATTCACTCATAAATAGTTTTGACGAACTATCTTCACCGTCCAATTCACTCATAAATAGTTTTGACGAACTGTTTTCACCGTGTGACTTGCCATGCGGCAAGAAACACGTCACCTCTTTGGACCCACTCCAAAAGACGTGTGGGCTCCACTCAAATTTGAGCTCAAAATTAGCCTAAAATAAGTCTATAAAAACTATAATTCCAACAGATAAAAGTAGTGAGACTTACTGCCTTTTCTTCTCTTCAAATCCCAGGGGAGGTCAGTACAATTTACCCTAAAAAAAATTCCACCCAAAAATGAAAAGATCATATAAAAATAATGAGTTTTTTATTTTTTCATTTTTTCAACATAGTAGGTTTTGAAAAAATTTCAGTAGATGTATTAAATTATCACAATTGGTTTGCTGGGGATCGTGAATTCTAACTTTCTAAGCTCAAACATGAGCAGCCAGACCAGGAAATTAAGAGTTGAACACACAAATTTGACTAAATACCTGGAGATTTTTCACTTTATTAGGTATTAGGCTACATAGCTAATATCTATGAGTCACACAAGCCCCGTAAATTTCTTATGAGTAACAATACACTGTAATCGTCTTCCTTCTAGCTCGAGTTACTCTCATCAAGCACTGGCAAACACTCGAGCAATATCTCAGCCGCATGGTCCAATTCCTGCCCAGAAACAACCAATGGCGGCACAAGCCTAACGACATTTCCTTTCCCTGCAGTCAATATAAGAAGACCCGAATCACGACATGCATCCACGAGCGGTGAGGCAGACACATTGAGCTCTATTCCGATAATAAGGCCCATTCCTCGTACCTCTCTCACATGCAAGTTTCCTCCCAGCTTCTGCGTTAAAATTTCCTTGAAATACTTGCCTTTCTTGGAGACACTAGCTAGGAATCCTGGGTTTGAGATTTTATCAAGAACGGCTATGCCAGCGTTGCAAATGAGGGGCCCACCGGCAAAAGTACTTCCATGATCTCCGAAATTTATGGCAGCAGCAACTTTCTCGGTTACTAATGCTGCTCCAATGGGTAGACCTCCGGCAAGAGGTTTAGCAAGAGTCATTATATCTGGGAATACACCGAAGGATTCATGTGCCCACAGATAACCAGTTCGGCCCAATCCACATTGAACCTAAGAAAATAAGACAGATTAAAAGCACATCAATACAAAATACGGATAATATGAATAAGAGAATTTATTAAACGAAAATAATAAAACCAATGCTTTTCAATGACTACCTGTTAATTAAAGATGTCATTTATTTCATTCAGATCTCATGATATTCCCTAGGAATTAGTCAATCAATGGACCAAAATTATCATCATAGCCACAAGAAATAGTAGAATAACATAGCAGATCCAGTATTCTTCCTCTTTTATTCTCTCTCACATTGGGATACTAATGTTACTAAACCAAACCATACGAACCCTTAAAAGTCCCATCAAATGTGGTCGGCAACATAAATACAAATAATCTGCTATGACTTTGATACATCTGCATAAATATTCAACAGGTTCTGAGATATGAACCAGACATGCCTGCTGCCATATTCAACAACAGAAGGGATGAACACAATGCTATATCAAACTGAGGAAGTCCATTATTTCCCATGTCATACAGAGTTTAAACTGAGCAAAACACTCTATGCTATATCAAAACCTCAAGTTTTCTGTGTCCTCAGCTTTGACTGCCCAGCTTGGGCTTTTAATAAATCGCTTTCTCAAAAGAAAAAAAAAGGTGGTCACCAATTAACTACTGAAATACAGTTCAACATGTTTTCCTTCCTATAATCCTGTACAAGGGCAATACAGCAAATCTCATTACTTGTCCTCGAAGAAATCTACCTGCCTTGAGTTTATCAAAAAATTATAATATTAGTGAATTAGGCGATCAAGTCCATTATTTTTGTAATCTGTAAGTCATTGTGTGTTGATCACATGATAAAACAACTTGAACACACAAACTGATATGTATATAACAAACTTATCTCCAAAAGAAAACTTCATACCTCGTCAAAAACCAGGAGAGAGCCAGCATCATCACAAGCTTTACGAAGGGCTTGTAAGAACTCCTTGGTGGCACTGTATATGCCACCCTCACCTTGGATAGGTTCCACAAATACTGCAGCAATCTTGCCACACCGAATCAGTTCTGCTGCGGCTTGAATATTGCCATACTCTAAGAAAGTGACTCCAGGCATGACTGGTTCAAAAGGAGTTCTGTAATGCTCTTTGCTAGTCAAAGCAAGAGCACCCATGGTTCTCCCATGGAAGCTATTGCTAAATGAAATGAACTCTGTTGGTGGATATTTCATGTCAGGATGCGAAAACTTTTGGAACTTTCTTGCAAATTTAATAGCAGCTTCATTTGCTTCGGTTCCACTGTTCGAGAAAAAGACGCGATCGGCAAAAGAACAAGCAATTAGACGTTTTGCGAGCTCCACCTACAGAAATAAACCATTTGCTTCTCTATGATGGATATACAAAAAGTAGCAGCACTAACCAGGAAACCAAGAAAGCTATGTTTATAGAGAGGACAATGTCTATAGGGAGTACGAAATTTCTCTGAATATAAAATCGCTTGGGCTAAATTTGAATAACCTTTCTTGATTAAAATTGAGCATCTCCAATCCTTCCCCTTTTCTTTCATCAAATTTAATTTGATGAAAAAGTGCTCATAAATCATCTCCAATCCTTTCATCAAATGTTCATCAAATCAAGGGAGTCATTTTAAAAATCAAAATCAAAATCAAATTGAAAACTCATCATATCCTTATCAAATTTGAATTTGATGAAAATTTAAAAAGATGAAGCATTGGAGATGATATTTTTTTCATCAAGTTTGATGAAAAGGGAAATTTGGGATAGGAGGGGAATTTTAAATAGATTTTGATGAAGATTTGATGGAAGGATCGAAGATGCTCTAATTGCTTGAAAGATATAAAGTTTCAACTGAAAAGAAAGAAAACTCAATGGATTGAAGAAATAATTTGTGTTTTCGTTTTCTGTTTTCACTTTCAGGAAAACACAGACTTGCTCGGCGAAATGTTTTCCGAAAATAGTTTATGGGAAATTTTTCCGAAAACAACCCACTTTTTAGAAAGAAAAAACAAAAACAAAAACAAAAACAAAAACAAAAACAAAACAAAACAAAACAAAAAGGTAAGTTTTTGAATAGTTAAAAATTGTTTTTGCACAAAAATGAATATGACATAAAAAGGAATTTTTTTCAAAATTTCAAAAAAAAAAAAAAATATGAAAACAGAATCAAATCTCAATCAGTTCTTTCTCTTCAACAACAGAGCATTGTAAACCTTAAACTTCATTCAACATCTCCAATCCAAACATATATCCAACACTCATCAACACAATCAAACGACATTAAAAATTAAAAATAAAAACATTTAAGAGAAAATTTTCACCTGAGGAATGGAATAGAAGACGTTGCTGACATGAGTGAGCAAATTGGCTTGCTCTGTAACAGCTCTAACCCAATCAGGATCTCCATGCCCTAGTGCATTCACAGCAATCCCTGACGTCATATCCAAATACTCTTTCCCTTCTGGATCATACACTTTACAACCCTTCCCCATCGATATCACTACCGGAGCTCTCGCGTATGTCCCCACCAAAACCCTAGCCTCCGCCTCCATCACCGCCTTACTCTCCGCCGCAACCGCCGCCGTGGAATCTGGTGCTCGCAAGTCCACAGTAGCACAAGCGATCACTCTTCCGCCATTTTGGAGCTTGATCGAACGGCGAAGATTGGTCGCAGCATGAGGAATCGAAGGGTTGAGGAAGAGATGAATTGAGCTCATGGTTATGAAATTGATACTTGGATTGGATGATGTGAGGATTGGTGGCTTAAATAGATGAAAAAATGGGGAAGAAAGATTGGACTTTTTGGGAGTGAAAATTTGAGAGGCAAAAATGGAAAGTTTGAGGAGATTATTGCAAATGTGAAGAGACTGAAGTTATTGAAGAAGTTTGACGCAAGTTGTTACGTAGATTCTTGAATGAGAGTGGTCTCCATGAAACTCTCTTTCGTCTTTGGGGGCTTTGGAGCTGGCTTTTTTTGAATTTTGTTGTTTTTGGTTTGTTTTTAGTAAATTTATTGTTATTTATTATTGGATTAATTATACTAAGACCCTGAACTATTAGTTAATATCAATTTACTCCCTCCATTTATGAACTTATATATTTTAACTCTATTAATTATAAAAATGTATCAATTTTACTCCATCATCTCCAACAAAAGTGTATTTGTATAATGTAACAATATGTCCTGGAGACTGCTCAAGCGGTCGATCGGCCATTCGAGAGAAGATGTAGAGCTCTTAGTATCTTGTTTGTTTGCAGGCAAGACTGCTCGAGCAAAAATGTGGTTGCTCAAGCATAGAAATGAGATTTCTAGTATTTTCACTGTATCTCTGCAAAACTTCTGGAGCCATGTGTTTACCGCTTGAGTGATGGAAAGTTCACTCGAGCAATCTCTTTGTATTTTTGCACTTTGCTCGAGCAATGAAAAGTTTGCTCGAACAGTATGTTCGGGCCAGTACACTTAAAAAGTCGATCCAAACATCTTTTCTCTTATTTTTTCTATATCTTCTCTCCCTCTTTCACCCATTTCTGAAATCCTAGAGTCTAAACACTTGATTCCTCTTGATTTCTACTAACATTCACCTTAGATCTTCAAAGGGAGTTGAAGGACAAGTCGAGATCTAAAGTTCTACCAATTGTTTTCTCATCCTTTGAAGTTTAGAATTGGGTATTCACCATTTGCCTTCAATCTTGAGGTATAAGTACTTTTAACTCCTTATATCTTGATTTGTGGTGTCTATGTGGTGTTTTCATTACAGTTATATAGATATTTTAAACTATGAGACTTGATGTGTTATCTAATGGATTTTGGCTAAAAAATAAAGGTCATTCCTTGTAAGTTTCTTGAAGGATTTGTGTTTGGTGTTAATGATTATGTTATATGTGATGAGAATTGACCTTTAAATGCTTTAAAAGGAAAAAATCTCAATTTTCTTAAAACCCTAGTCTTCAAAATTGTTTAACAAGGGGATTTTGGTTTATTTGGCCTTCTAATCATGAAATTAGAGGTATTGACTTGATTATTATGTTGAAACATGAAATGTTGGGAACCTCTTACTAAATCTTGAAACGATGATGGGTATGACTTGAGGAATTACCTTAATTAGAAATATTTAAATTGTTGGATTGTTGTGAATTAAAATCACCCTAAAGGGAATTGAGTTTTTTGAACTCATACACCATATGTATTCATTAATTATACTATGACTTGGAATTGTCAATATTTGGAAAATATTGGAAGGGGTTAAATAGCGTACAAGTCCGGGTTGCGAGTTGGGTCTTGGTTTGAGTTGTGTTATGTATTTTGGTACCTACGTTGGGAGTCAATGTGTCCAATTGCCCTATTTAATGCTTATCACCGAACTAATGTGGGAAAAGTTTTAGGGTGTCCACGAGCATGCCGTTTTTAGAGTTGGTGAATGTTAAAAACATGATTTTGGGTGTCCACGAGCCTGCCGTTTCTGGAGTCGGTAAATATAGAGGAATGAAGTATTGAGTGCGCAACGTCCCGCCATTTCTTAAGTCGGCAAATATAGGATTGTATTTTCTATATACTTATATTTATGTATTTCGATACTTACAGTTTATGGCTCTCGTATCTGGACATCATAGCGTATTTATACCGATGATTGTGAAAAGGAATAAGTTCTTCATGAACAATGTTTAATCTGATCTCCAAAGTTTTACAAAGGAACGGGTATGGTTTTTCTCATCCATTGCATAGCACGATCAAATATACATCTCAATTAATTATATAATTTGTTAATAGCATTTCCTATTGGGCATTTACTCACCTCAAAACTAACAACCTTTCAAGAAATGATGTTGACGCGTTACTGAAGTGACTAACATAGAGAAGTAATTGTGGATGAGAGTACCGAAGCTCTTTTTGTGCTAAGTGGTGAAGCCATGGGCTACTTTTGTGCGGAGTTATAACTCTATCTTTTGTGTACTCAAGGAAAATCCTTGAAAGATGTAAGCCCTTAAGGCATTTTGTTTATATTCTCTTTTATGCTTTGAACTAGATGTTTGGGATGTTGGTTTGAGGCTATTTTAGTCACAAAAAAACAAAATAGGCTAAAAAGTCAATAAGGCAAAATGTCACATCCAAACCATAATCATTTCATTTTTTCTTTCACAAAAGTCAAAAAAGCCAAAAAGCTCATCCTAAAATACCCAAAAAACCAAAAAGTTAAGAAGCCTACCCATATCCCAAATGAAGGCTGATTCATTTTATATTGTGTTTTAAACAATGATGTAACCATATTAATAGTTCAAGAGAGAAGAGAAGACTTTGATACACATAACAGATTATTTGAAGTTTTACATTGTCCTTATTTGTCATGATATTCCTAAATTAGCATCATGAATTGCGATGATCAGGGCGTTACATATAATTTTTATAGTTGAGAGAATAAAATTATATTCATTAATAGTTGAAGGATTTTTGTGTAATTAGCTTTTATTATTATTTTGCTAAAATTTTATAAACATTTTGTTAAGAATTTGTTATTCCAAATTTTCATAAGATGTTTGCGCTCTTATTAAGTTGGATGATCGGTCGGAAAACTATTCAGATGACCCGTGTCACTTTTGTCAATCGAGGTTATCACTCTTGTCAATTGTGATTGTCACCTTTGTTAACTGACATCCTCCCGGATGGTCGGTCAAACGACCGGCATGTACAAATTCGAGCAAGGCTAAATTCGGTGAATGTAAAATTGCTAAAAAAGAAAAAGCACATGTATGTTTTCTAAATTTTTGGGTTAATAGGCCTAAACTTTAATCTTTTGAAGCTGAAAAATATTCATGTGTTCAAAATGACACATACTTTCTATCTGTTTAAATATTAGTTATTTGTATTCATATCATTTATTTGTCTAATGTCATCTATCTATCTATTTCAATATCACCATCTCGTCGTTGGTCACCACCGACCATTGTCAATCAATCGTAGGTGACTTTTTCACCCGTGTCCTCATCACACCCAAAAAAAAAAAAAAAAAAAAAATTATCATTAAATCTGTTATTTTTGGAAGTTAAAACTGTTATTTTTAATGAGTCAGTCAATGTATTTATAATTTTAGACCTCGTTTGGAAAGCGACCCGTTTAGTCTAAAAGTCACTAAAAAAATTAAAAAATCAACAACTTATACCAAAAAGTTAAAGATTCTCTTTTCTCTCTACTTTTTGCACATCTTTTCGTAAAAATTCAAAAAGTCATCCTAAACATATTAGTTTTTTGGGTTTGGTTATGGTGTGCAACTTACACCTTACACTTACACCTTTTGTGAAAAATTAAACCTTACACTTACACCTTTTTTAAGGTTGCACACCATATACAACCCACTTACACCTTACACCTTACACTTACACCTTATACTTATACTTACACCTTACACTTACACTTTTTGTGTAAGTGGCACATGGTGGTGTGCAATTGCACACTTAAGAAAACTCGTAGTTTTTTTAGTTCATATTGTAGTCAAATAACCAAAAAATTACTAAATCAGTCTGTTCCCAAACGAGGCTTTAGTACACTTTTCATATATCAACATGTAACATTTTTCTTAAAAAAATTTATTCACATAGGTGAAAAGCCTATTCGTTTGACAAAACTGATTTTTTTTTTTTTTTTTTTTTAAATCTTTAATTTCTAAGATTGTTAAGACATACTTAAAAATTAAAAAAATTGACACAAAATTTTTTAAAAAAAAAAAACTATTTTTTTATTAAAAAAAAAAAAAAAAAAAAAAAACTAAATCAACTTAAAATTAGAACCTAAAGGAAGCCTTAAAGAGCATTTTCAATAGGGAGAATTCTATTAGAAACCCACATATTATATGCATCTTTGGTGATGTCATTTTTTTTCTTTAGTTATAATTAAATTTCTTCTTTAATTATGGCATTATTTTGAGATCTTAGTTATGATTTTTTTGTGTTTGGTTATAACTTTTTAATTTTGTTTAATTATAACTCAGAAAATATGAAATAATGCCATTTTCTTCTATAATTACTAGCATAATTACTCGTGCTATGCACGGGTATAAATAAATAATCAAAAACTAATTTTTAAATTAAATAATAATCTAAAAAAATTTATCTACAATATTTAGTAAAAATAATTTAGAATCAATTAAATTTTATTCATTTTTATCACAGTTACATATAAGAGAATTTTTTTATTCTTATGTCATTAATTGTGTGCTCTAAGTCCTTAATAACAAATACATCTCATAATTTAATTGATAAAAATTAAAAAATAAATCACAAAAATTATATTTATGATAAAATATAAATACATTTCGACTTATGAGTTTCATAAATTTAATTTATCAAAGGATAGTGGTAAATTACATTTGTCAATATATTAATTTTTTCATGTTTGTTAAAGTCTAAAAATTTGTCTAGTATCAAAATTATAATTTATCTTATGTTATAAGATTTACGTAAAAATGAATTAGAATTCACTTCTGATATTAAATTTAGACTTAACATTAGATTTATGCCAACTTGTCACTCACTTAATCATTAAAAATTATCTTTGTCTATTCCCAACTTATATGAATCATATGACCTATATATTTATTAAATTAGTAAATAGATATTTGTAAGTATTTTTTATAATAATTAAAAATTTTGAACTTTGTTTAAAAAAAACTATATATTTATGTTTAAAACAATTAAATGAATAGTTATATATATTTATGGATGAAAAAATTATCTAAGATAGAGCCACCCTAAATTGTAGGCCATATTCTAGTCCTAATAAATTTAAATTTATCATAGCTTATCAATTCGTGATTGATATGAGTAAATTTGGGGGGTTTTAATATTGGATTAAACACTAAAAAATAGCTAAGAAAATTTAGTTCAAGTCGATTTTTTTGCTAATAATTCTTGATTTAAGCCTAGTCTTTAGAGAATCGTCTAGTTCATGTCCAATCCATAAGTTAGTATACCCAACCTATTTATTTAATTTTTAATTAGTAAAAATATATATATATATTTTTAAATTATAACAAAAATAAGAATTATGTACATATTTGTTTAGTATATTTATTAACAATTTTAAAATTAATTAAGAAATTATGTAGTTATTCTTAAAAGAATAAATTACATTAGTAATCCTTATATTTTAACTCTTGTATTATTTTTATCCTTGCAATTTTAATTTGCTCAATTTTGATCATGAATTTATAATTTTGTCTTAATTTAGTCCAATTGTTATAATTGCTAGTGTTTTTTTTATTAAAAATACACACATGAGTAGCATCTGTTATAATTTTATAAATAAAATTATAAATTTATTCAACTCAGTATGTTAATGTCAACCAACTCAATAACTATTTTATTTTAAAAACCTTAACCGACATTATCAATTGGACGAAATTGATACAAAATCTAAAATTAATGGTCAAAATCAAGCTAATAAGAATTATAAAGATCAAATTGATACAAGAGACAAAATGCGGGGACTATCGATATAATTTACCCTTCTTAAAAGATATATTTATGTTTGAAAAACTATTTAAAACCAGATCAGACTAAAATTTGAATAAAAAATTAATGACTTATTAAAATTATTTAATAATTATAAATTTAAATTTGATCAATTTTTCATTTAATTTTTTTCGTAATAGAATTAGGATGTTTAATAATTGTAATTTATAGTTCCAATTTTTCTTTGTATTTTTTTTTAAAATATTTTAAAATTATAATTAGAATTAGGTTATAATTTCTTTTGGAACTTTCCATTTCAATTTCAAATTAGTTATAACTTGAATTATATATAATTTATTTTTCTCATCTACAAAAACTAACAATGAACATAAATTATTTTTTAAACGTTGTAAAAAATAAATAAAGAAATATATTATCAATAATAATAATAACAAAATATATTTTTATTTGTCATGTGACATCTCACCACTGCATTGATAATAGACATTAATAATAAAACTTATTACAATAATACATTAATAATATATTAGATGATAAATGACATGTGATCACAATAATTTTTTATAGTCATACAAAAGTACCCAAAATGATATATAAAAAAAATAATATATGATCCATATTAAATTTTTATATAGTAAAACCCACACTTAATCTCAACCACACATTGGTTTTCTAAATCAATTCATCACCCAAACTATCTATTATTCTTTTAAGTAATATTCACATTTTTAAAACTCACTCAAACAATACTCTGACCGAGCTCATCATCATCGTTGTTGTTGCCATGGTCACTATCTCCACTAACCACTATGCAACTCCGATATAGTTTTTTATCTTTGCAAATTTAAAAAGACATGAAAAGGTACCGTTAGAGTTTTAAAGAATTAAAAATAAAAAATGAAAAAAATGTGTGGTTTTAGTTTTTCTTATTCCATATATGGGTGATAATTTTTTTTTTTAAATTCATAAATTATGGAATAGTGTTCATTATTTAAAATTTTATTTATTGATGGGCAAGTCAATTAAATGTTTTTAATTTTTTACAAATAAAAAATTTTGAAAAATTTGTTTAAGAAATTAAAACAAAATTGCCAAATCGTAAAGAATAATATAAAACGTCATATTCTATTAAAAAAACTCATAACTGTACTATCAATTTACATATATCAAAAATAATAATAACAACATTATAAAAAATACACAAACATCCACCAAAAAAATAAAAATAAAACTTCAAATTAACTCCCAAAACAAAGATAGTTAAACATATATATATTATCAATTTAGTTGGAAAAAAAGTCATATAGAAAAATAAAATAATCACACGAAAATAGAAATTTACAAAAAAATAAAAAATAAAATAACAATACAAACAAACAAACTTGAAATAAGTTTGGACTATTGACAAAGAGAGAGACTAATCTTTGCATCATTACATTTGAAGAAGAGTTGGCCGGGCAGAAAAAAAGATCAAATATTGACTATTCTAAAGAGATAATTGTATTGAATTTTTAATTTGATTAAGTTTTTGAAATTTTAAGATTTATATTATTTTCGAAAAGAATGAGGGTGACTTACTATATTATTTTGAATTTTGAAATTTAAAATCATAGATAATTAATGTCTTTATTGTTTCTTTATTTGAATTGTTTTGATTAATATTATTTTTGAAAATGGTAACTTATTGTATTGTTTTGAATTTTAAAACTCAGAATCATAGCTAATTAGAGTTTTTTTTTTTTATTATTATTTCTTTAAAAATTAACAAATTAACAAAATTAGTTTGAAAGTTTGGAGCTCCCACAATTAATGTTTTTAAAAAATCCCTTTTCCTTATATATATATATATATATAAAGTGCATATAATACACATCCTTTAAAGAATATGTAACCATAGTCTATCCCTTTTGGGGTAAATTACGCCCTTGAGGTTTCTTTTTAATACAGATCTCCCTGCACATTTGAAAATACACTTACCCCCTATTAGATTAAAATGACATATTTGCCCATTAGCCTTTATACATATAGAATAATAAAATAATAATAAAGATATTTTGTTTATGTCATTTCAAGATAAATAACAATTATCTTCTTTGGTTTAACTTACATAAAAAATTAATTTTTTTATTTTTCGTGTTTTTGTTATTTTTACTAATTTTTTATAAATATTTTAAGTAATTTTTTTTATTTTTTAAATACACCTAATCTAGATATACTTATTAAGTATAATATTTTGTGATTTTTTTTTTAAATTCACCAAATATTAAAAAAAATACAAAAATTCAGTAATACCATAATAGACGTGAATGCGGTGTTTGGTAATATTATAATACATGTGGGTGAATTGACGAGAAAGAAAAATGATTGTGGAAATAAAAATAAAAAATTCTATTCATATATCAAAATTTATACAAAAAATATCATAAAAATAAATGTAAATGATGGTGTTTGATAATACTATAATAAATATGGGTGAATAAACGAAAAAGAAAAATAATGGTGGAAATAAAAATAAAAAATTCTATTCATATATCAAAATTTATATAAAAAAATATTATAAAAATATTGTGATAGTAATGTTGTAAATATAAACCATGTTTATAGATGTTTTGTTTTATATTTGTATATCATCACTCAATATGTTTAGATAAAATTTAGCAAAATATAGCATGATGATAGGAAAAAGAAATAGTAAGAAAAATGACAAAATGATCATTTAAAAATTTTTAAGGCACGACATCAGTAATCTAGAGTATAATTTAAAATTAGATTACAAATTTCAGAGAAAAATATATAATTTTTCAAATGTAAAAAAAGAATCTGTATTAAAAAAAAAAAAAAAAAACTTCAAAAAATGTGATTGTATTTTATCCTTCTTTTTAATAGACACCATAAACTTTATTTTTCAGTTAAAATAGAAAATCGTTCACGAGAAAACAAACTCCAATAACCTCCTTGTGTAACTCCCTAAAGTTATCAATTGTTGTTGTGACTCTCCACATCTGTGGAGTCGCTATTCATCTCCTAAAAAAATAAAATTAGTTTGTTTCTCTCACCTTTTTCTCCTATTTTGTATCATTGTCACATTAATTTTTAAAATATTAATTTGAATTGGAAAGAAATAATATAATAATATTTAAATAAAATTAAAGAAAAAATAGATGTGTTATGGGAGGCATTTTATCCGTACAAAAAAGTGAATAATAATATAAACACACATATAAATAAACATGTTTTTCTTACATTCACGTTGAGTTACAAAATATAATAATTATAAGATAATTAATTTATTAAAGTAAGTTATTTTGAGTCGTGCTTGACAATATTTAATGTCATTAAATACATTCATGATAGAATTGATATTAAAATCATAAATAATGTATTTCTTAATGAATGTGATTGCTAAATGTTTAATCAACACTAATTTTAAAAAATTAAGGGCAAATTACAAACACCCCCTTGAGATTTGGTGAAAATATAGATTCCCCCTGAGGTTTAAGAAATTACATCCCGCCCCCTGAGGTTTATATTTCCATAACAAATTGCCCCCTGAAGTTTTTATTTTCATACAGATTCCCCCCTAATTTCTCCTAATTTGTTATGAAAATTTGACCCTCAGGAGGCAATTTGTAATTTCTCAAACCTTAGAGAAAAATCTGTATTTTTATCAAACCTTGAAGGGGGTGTTTGTAATTTGCCCTAAAATTAATTCATTTTGTTATATTTTGTTCAGATTTTTTATTCTATACTTCAACCCTCAAGTATCATAGATGTAGAGTAGCAAACATTTCATTTTTTCAAAAACTTAAAAGGTAATTTTAAAACAAAAATTAAAATATTAGTATAGTAAATGAGTTTTTTGAAATCGTGAGAGGGACAATCGCCCCCTTTAGCCCCTTTAGGTCTATCCCTGATGGCTAATGTTATTTAATTTAAAAATAGAAGCTATATTTTTAAAAATATAGAAGCTATATTTTAATTGAAAAGTTCAACAATGCTCATTATAATATGTTAAATAGAGAGTGAAATTTTAAAGATTATTGTAGACTAGGATGGAGAATAGAGATAGGTTATTGAAGATGCTTCCTTTTAGCCATATTTCAGTATGCTAAATTCCACTATGCCATAAGCTTTTTCACTATCAGCAAGTAAGTAATTGATCATAACCATATTAGATCTATCAGCCGTTGAATCTTACAAAAAAAAAAAAAAAAGAATAAAAAAAAATGAAACTAAGTAATTGATCATAATGATACTAGATCGTAACCAATATCGCTTTGAGCATTACCAAAAACCATTTTGATTGTAACCAACAATACCACTTTATAACATGACCAAATGCAACAATGAAGAATCAAAACTAATTTGACATTTTTTTTATTGAAGAAGTGAGTGTCTAAGTCAGTTTGCGCATATTTCAATTAATTTGATGGTTTTACCAGCCCACCACCACAATAACCTTACAGTAAATGACTAGGCAAACCTCCAGTGAGCTGCTGAAATAACTCAAACTCAAAACCTCAAGTCTTTACTGCTTAAGACTTCGTTAACCTCAGCTAAGCTCCTAATGACCACAACTGACAGACCAATCTTGTACTTTTCCAGGGCAGTCTGAGCTCCACAGAGTTTGGTGTAAACATGAATTCCCTTCTGAGACCTCAAATCTCAAATCACATGGATTAAAAAAATAGCTCAAATATCAGGGTGAAGCTCTTTATAAAAAATAAAAAATAAATAAAAAATAAAATAAAAAAAGAAGAAGAAGAAGAAGAAAGCCTAACTCCAATGTATCAGAATGCTTCAAATCCTGCTGCAACTGCTTCGAATAATATGATAAATATACCTAACAGTGCTTTGAATCCATTGAAGTGCTTGACAAAAAACCTAACATAGCTTTGAATCCACTGTTAGAAAAATAACTACCAGTCGAAGCCCTTTGCCTGCAGCAAAGGTAAAACCTTAGGGCATATGGAGGAGCAATGTCACTCAAAAAGGAATAGAAAGAGAAGGGAAAAGCTATAGACACAACCAAGTCTGATTGGCTTCTTTCTTAAAACCAGTAGTGAAAAAGGCATTTGACTGACAGCAAAAGATAATTATCACAATGAATTTGCAGAATGCTTTGACACTGCCCAAGAGATCAATACAATTCAATCTTAGCAAAAGGAGATCATTGCAAATGTATTGCCAAAATACAGAGTTGCCTACTTCACAAAACAGCTGCACAAAGGTGGAGGGAATGTCAAGAGACAAAATCACAGAGATTGCAGAGATTGTGAGCATCACAAGCTACCTAAAGAGGATCAAATTGATACCATGAATTTATTATTTCCTTTTGTAGAGATCAAAGAAAATGACTAGAGGAAATAAGAATAGACAGGACAGAAAAAAAAAATAATTAATTAAAAAAAAGGTGAGGGTAGGGAAAAGATTAGAACTCCTAAGGGTGGAACTTGGTGCAATGGTAAGGTTGCTCCATTGTGATGTGGCCATTATGAACACAAAAACAGTCTATCCGCGTGTCGAGAGGCTTGTGCACTAGGTTTCCAAAAAGATCAGAATTCAAATTCTAGACTTTGTATCCATAATAAGAAATCTAGTGTCACCTGATGAGTAGAATTGGAGCCTAGAATATTAGGGAGAGGAATATTACTTTTAGGAATTTCTTCACAAAACCCCCAAACAATAACATAGCAAGGATTTGGGTTGCTTGGGATCCTCTAGGCTCTGGTCCTTGGAAACCTATAAAAACAAAACAAATGGGATTCTCACTTGTAGATATCAACTGTATATAGGCACAATATAGATTCTGATAAGGCGTATATAGGAAAATCTTATCAGCCTCAATAATCACAATGCAAAATCAAACATGGGTTACCATGAGGAGATTCAACATTGTCATCACTGCCGGAGAAAGACTAGGAGGAATTGGTATTGACTACGAGGCAGTAAATGAGTTCAATGAGTGCTTACATTTACATGAGCTTAATATGGATGATCAGAAAATTCTGGTTCTCTAGGACCAATAGAGAGTAGATTTGGGGGATATTAGTACTTACTATAATCATCATAGACTAGTATCTGGACCGAGAATGAGGTAGCAGAATCGAACTCTTCACCTTTTTGAAGGGTAATACCGTAACAGTGTTGCAACCTGTTACACTGACCATTTTAATCCTGCATGACTTAAGACGACCAAAAAAAATTACTTGGAAAAGCTGATCACAAAAATATGACATTCACAACACTATAAGGTGCTCCCAAGCAAGATGAATTTACAACAAACTTTGTTCTGCCAATTTAGAGTTAATTACAAGGTACAAATATCATAAAAAGAGGAGAGGACGAGGGGGGGGGGGGGGGGGGGGGGGAGGATGTGAATTGTGTAGAGACCATATAGGACATTTGATGAAACAACTTAACTGGGGAAGTTCAATACATCCACGACAAGTCTTGCCTGAAATTCACTGATTTTGCAACTCCTTGAACACCCCGTTCAGATATTTGTGGACAATCATCCACAGACAACAATTCCAATTTATATGAGCCTACAAGCGGCTTTAACCCATCATCAGTGACTCCCAAACACTTGTTAAGCCGCAATACACACAACTGAGGAAATTGGCTCACAAGCTGCAATCCCTCATCGCTAATCTCTTGGCATCTCACAAGCTCCAGGGTTTGGAGATACTGAGCTGAACAAAGTGCTTCCATACCAACATCATTAAAAGAATACACGTGATCAAGAGCAAGTTCACGAATTGGGCACATTTTTATTAAAGTTAGGATTCCGTTTAAAGTAAATGACGAAAAAGAAGGAAACTCTCCATCAGAAAAAGATAACCTGACTGATTCGAGTCGTGAGCAGTTTTGGGCCAATGCTTTTAAACTCTCATCCGTCAATCTCAATGGATTGTTTACCAAAAGAGGAAGTGACAAATCTGACGGGACTCGAAGAGAAATAGATCGAAGGTTGCTTGATTTTCGAGCCAATCCTATAATGTCACAGTCTCTCACCCCAACACACATGTCCAAGTGAATCTTTTCCAAGTTCTTGCACTTTCCCAACACACAAGCAAGGCCTCTCCCCGGACTGATGATGCAATTCACCAAGCTAAGCTCTTGCATACTTTCACATGGGACCCACTGCTTTTGCCAACGATCCACAGCTAACCGATCATAAACCTTCATGTAACGGTAATTAGCATCCACCTCGAACTGTAACTGTTTTAGTTTGCGCCAACTAGGTCCAAGCTTAATTAAGTCACCTTCCCCAATTGCCCTACAATTCTTAATTGAGAGATCTTCTAGTATTTCAAGCTTGCCTAGGTATTCTAACCACTCGACACTGCTAACATTTAGACATCGAATGAGGTGTAGAATTCGGAGGTTTTTGCAGCCCACGACGAGCGATAATATGCCACAACCACTGATTCTTGGGTTGAAATTCAACTTCAAGGCCGAAAGTTTGGAGCAAGAAGCGAGGTAGCTAAGACCCGCATCAGTGATGAAAGTACAATAACTTAAAGTGAGATCAGTCAAATAAGGGCAGTTGTTTGAGAGAATGAGAAGTCCTTGGTCGTCCAATTGTTTTCCTAATTTGGACATCCAACCTGAATAAATTATTTCTACTCTTGTCAAATTCGGAAACCTGTTGCAGAGAGAAGTCAAAGCTTCATTTGTGGGGTCTAGTCCACAACCAACCCGAAGAGATTTTCTCTGTTCATTATCCAGATTATGGAGTCGCTTACATGCCAAAGATGCCGAGTTTCTATCTATGGTTTTCTTAATCCTACCAAAAATCTCCCAAACTAGCTGATCCGGCAAATCATCCATAACACTGAGTTTCCTTTTTGTTAGGTGAAAAAGATTGTTAACAACCTGACACTGTTGCAAAAATCAGTAATTGCTCACAATAAAACAGCATTAAAAAAAAAAAAACACAAAGTACCCAATTCTAAAAGATTTGAAAGATGTCTGAAAAACACTTACGTTTTACTATTGTGAAAAAAGAAATGGCTAATTAGGCTATCCCCACGATGAATATCTGAATTCCCATAATTAAAACACAATAAAAATAGCAAATATCCAATTCTGAAAATTTGAAAGCAGAAATCACTAACATGTTTCAATGTTTTGAAAAGTTGAAAACAAAAACGAATGAGGTTCTCCTCCAAGACAGGCAAGAAGATCAATTTTTTATAACTTTAATAAAAAGTGAGGTTATCTTCCATGCTTCTAATATGCCAAACTATCTTATAAACAAAAAGAACTAAACTAGAAGAAGTTTTCCTGAAACCGATTGACATCAAACCAAACCACAGTATTAATAATTACTCATCGAGAAGCCAGAACTCATACTGAAAGCAAGAATGTTAAGTTTGCACCTTATTTTCACTTTTTTCCCCATTAAAAGTCCATAAATAAAACTCAGGAGAAAGAAAAACCACATGAAACACTAGAAGGAGATAATTCATATCAAAACAAGAGATCCCAAAAACACTATGTTTGGTAACCTAGGAGAGAGAAGAAAAGAAATGATTATGCAAGTTAGGAGAGACAATAAAAGAAGAGAAAAGATTGTGATTTGACTTCCTCTTGTTTGGATAAATAGGATTTCTCTCCAATTCTTCTCATTTCTCTCCTCTTTGCTTATCGAAATGAGTGATATGGATCAACAAAAACGCATTTCTTTTCTTGTCTTTCCCAAATCACCCAATCCAAACAGGCTGAAAAACACATGCCACAGAAGAGAAAACAAAGACCCATTTCCCAATTATCCAAACAACGGAATTTGTTGGTTAGAAAAAAAAGAAAAAGAAGAAGAAGAAGAAGAAGATACAATAACAACAACCCATATAAAGATATCCCACGAAAACCTCAGATTGAACAGTTTCTCAATTGCTAAACTAAACCCACCGACAGAATCTGATAAAGACCCAGAGATGGTTAATTCAATTCAAAGAAAATCTGATTTTGAAAAATCATAAGAGCTTCAGCAAATACATGATTCAAATCTTTAAGCTCTTCCCTAGAACAGGGAAAAAAAAAAAAAAAAAAAAATCATCTCAAAACAAAGAATAAAAAGCCAATATCTAAACTTTTAAATTGAGAAGAACACTCATGAGTACATATGATAACAGAATTGAAAGAAGAGGCACGGAATTGTACCTTTTTGATGTGGGTAAGATCCGAAAGAGTGATGATGACGATGATCCCAAAGATGGATCGTTATGAAACAGAAGGAAGAGAAAAGAAAACAGAAAATATCATCAAAGGATGGGATTAAAATGAGAGTTTTTTAGGAGTAAGTTTGTAGGCTTTTTATATGTATTTCCATAGAGGTAACACTCCGTTTGAATCATGAGGTGAGAAAAAAAAAATAAAAAAATGCTGTGGTTTTTCATTTTTATTTTATTAAAATAATTTTTTATATTAATAAATTATATTTTTTTCATAAGAATAATTTTGATATTTCAAAAAAAAAAAATCATTAAACTCAATTATTTTCCAATCACTTTTGATGAGAAATAAAACATAAATTTAATGAGAATCTTATCATTTCTCATTTACTTAAATCATCCAAATAATTGAAGGAATTTTCTGTTCTCGCTATTTTTTTTTTTTTTTCCCTCACTAAATCCATCTATCCAGACGGAGTGTAAGAGAAATAACAATGCTTTGGATTCAAAGCCAGTGATAGACAAAATGTTCGATGTTATTGAAGTGGTAATTTTGTATTAATTACAGATGTAAATTACAGATGTGGCCTTTTGAATATTTGGGGTCACATTATTTAGTTTGAGGAATTATTTTTAATGCTATTAATAAAAGGATGCATGGTTGATAGTTTAGGTGAGATGGAGATGGATCTGGACTGCATGATTAGATTCTGCCAAACAAACCCTTCCGAGAGCCAGTTGTGCTTAAAATGACCTTTTGATGATAATGGAGATTCAACTTAATTTTGGTAGATATGGTCTTGGGATTAAACTATGAGAAAAATTCAAATCAGTGCATATTTAATATATAAAAAAAAAATTACAAACAAACGATAAAGTTTATATATATTAATAATTAAAGTTATAATATTTTTTTATGTATTAGTAATAATTTTGTGGTAGTACCATTGGGATCCAATATTTGACAAAGAAAATTGAGCTCCAGGCTAGAGATAGTATCCACTACATAGATTCCGAGAGAGGTTCAGACTAATTAGTTAAATTATAAAATTAAAAAAATTTAATTAACCACTCTTAATAATCCCGAGTCAATCCAACCCAAACACAAAATAAAGGAAAATATTTGAGACTTTCAAAAAAATTTCACAATTCTACCTACAATGACATGTTAAGATAGGTGTGAACTTTTAATGTGTTACACCCAAAATGATTGAGGGCCCCATTCCCTTATTATATTACTAGCAGTAACCCATGCTATGCACCGAAAAATATACTATATACATTTTGTGTGATAAATAAATTATTCTAGTTTCAAATTATGTTTTAATAGCTGTAAGCCATGATATTAGGCCATCCTGGTAGATGTTAACCATAATTAATCCACAAAATTTCACAATAAAATTTGATATGCATAAAAAATTGTTAATTATAAAAATTGTTGGGGATAATAGTGTCACAATCACTTGATAATATAAATACCTTGTATCAAATTATGTTATCATGCAAAAAACAAAAAAACAAAAAACAAAAACAAAGTATTAAAAGAAAGAATTATATAAACTCAGAAAAGTTATTACAAATTTACTTAGACTTTTAAATCAGTGATTTATATTATTATTGTGAGACCAAATTATGAATAAATCTTAATTTTTTATTATAATTTCTAAGTAGTTTTAAAAAAAAAATTAATCTAAATTTTTTACCCTACTCATAAAAAAAAACTTCTCAAATAAATCATTAATTGATCCTGTTAAAAAAAACAAAAAAACAAAAACAAAGTATTAAAAGAGAAAAATTCTATAAACTCAGAAAAGTTATCATAAAATTACTTAGACTTGTAAATCAGTGGTTTATATTATTATTGTGGGACCAAATTATGAATAAATCTTAATTTTTAGTTATAATTTCTAAGTAGTTTTTAAAAAAAATTAATCTAAGTTTGTTACCCTACTCATAAAAAAACTTCTCAAATAGATAATTAATTGATCATGTTAGCAACTTTCTATCTTTGATTTCCTCTATCAATGACACATGCATATAAATCCTTCTCCATAATCATTTTCTCCATAGTTTGAATAATACTTGCATGGTTCCTAAGAATTTCATAAGATTATAAAAATTACATAAGAAAATAGTTTTAATCCATCTTATTTATTAAAAAAATAATGACAAATTATTTGAATTGTTCTTGAAGAAATATAATAAATAATAGCTTTAATCATTATATACCAACAAAAAAATTATATATGTTACTCAATGAAAAAATAATCGAATGCAACTAAAGTTATGAAAATTGAATTAAATCATATGGAATCTAAATTGATAATATAATCTAGCAAATCAACTAACAATAACAGAGATATCGACAAATATGTAGTACTTCCCTACCATTTTTGTATTATGTTTATTTGTTATCCAAAAGACAACCTAAGAGGAGGGTGAATTAGGTTTTTACAAATAAAAATAATAATACCCTAATAAAAAATTATGACTAGCACAATAGATAAATATAGTTAATGAAATAAAAATAATTAAAACAAGTGTTCTAACAACTATGTCAGTTAATGATTTTAGCACAGTGAAAATATAAAATATAGTTATGGCAATTTAAATAAATGAAAGAGATAAGGGAGAGGGAGGCAAACAAATTTATAGTGGTTCGGTTTCAACTCAGCCTACGTCCACTTCTCAAGTTTCACTTGAGATTTTCCACTATACTCCAGCTTCACAGGGTGCTAGCAACCTTTTCACAGATGGAGCAATCCTCCACAAATTTTACACAGACTTTCTAAGTCAAGAACACTGAGTATACTACACTCTTACAAGGTTGAAAAGAATGTGTTTTTACTTTCACAGAAAGCTACAAAAACTATCTCTCAAAGATAGATATAAAAATAAAGCTCTGATTTTTCTGTAAACCTCACACAGGAAGGATGAGCTTAAACCTATACGTCTCAGTGTATAATTTCTGAAAGAGGATGTAAACAAAAATTGAAGAACACTTCTCAGAGAATTTTTCAGAGAATAGATATGAGTGATTATAGATTAAAGAATATTTTCTGATTTTTTTTTTGTAACTTGTTTACATTAGAGGCTTTGGTTTATATAATGAAACTTATAGCCGTTTATAGCCATTGTATTCATTTGAATATCTTTCACTCCATCATTACTAATTTGAATATCTTCCACTTGAACCTTTTGGCCTGCTGCTGTACTAGGCTGTTTGAACCTTTACTTTGGGCTGTTTGAACCTCTGGTTTGGGCATTATTATTAGGTTGAAATGAACTCCTGATTTAAGTAAATATTAAATGCATTCAAACAATATTTAGGATAAAAGTTTAGGTGAGAAATAATAGGATAAAATAAATTTTGATTCTATTTTTTTCTTTTAAACATAATTAAATAAATCATCAAAATAAATTTTGGATTCTATTTTTCTTTTTCAAATAAATTAAAATATAATTAAATAAATCATCAAAATAAATTTTGAATTCTATTTTTTTTTTCCAAATAAATTAAAACATAATTAAATAAATTATCAAAATAAGTAAGTTTAACATTATTAATTTCATATATCATATTAAAATTGAACTTGTCTCGATCTTTCAATAAAATAAGTATCAAGAAAACAAATTTGATAAGAAATCGATTCTAAACTTTATTATTAAAAAAACAAAAATTTCAAAAAGAAAATTTAGAGATAGGATTGAAGAAATGCTATAACAAATGATAACCTTATAAAAAAAAAAGAAAAAGGAAAATAAAAAGAAAAAACACATAGCAATGATCTAATACAAATTATTTTTAACAACTAAGAGAAAGAACATCAAATTATTACCTTAGATAAATATAATGATGAAAATTAATTTTGTAATATTTTTGTGCTGCCTCCTCCCATGTACGCTGTATCTTTCATTATTTCATTATTAATATCTTTATCATTTGGTAGATAGTAACGAATAATAAAAATTATAAAGAGAAGGTTAAGAATTTAATAGGAGATAAAAGTTATAGATAATGACATTTCATAAGATAAAAAATTCAAAATAAAAAAGGGATAATATGTGATAGAAGAAGAAAAAAATATAAGTAAATCAAAATAAAGATTTAAATTGATATGTTTTTGATAGATACAGATAAATAAATCATATCTTTATTTAAATTTTATTGTTTTAATTTTTTGTAAATCAATTATTTAATCTTTATTTTTATCTATAGACCACGAAATTAATTTATGTGAATTATTTATCAATTTTTATATGTTTATTTATCTATAACTCATGAAATAAATTTTTTTAAATAATTCTTTTAATTTTTATCTTTATGTATAGCTCATGAAATAATTTTTCATAAATTATTTATGAATTTTTATATGTTTATCTATAATGAAATTAATTAAAGTACAAAATGAAGGGCAAAAAAAAAGGAGTAATTTCAAATTTTTCTTTAAATCAATTTTTTAACCTTTATCTTTATCTATAGGTCATTAAATTAATTTTTATAAGTTATTTATTAATTTGTATAAGTTCATTTATGGGAAGAAATTTTAAATTATCTATAAGTTATGAAATTAATTTTTCTAAATTAATTTTATTTTTATCTATAGACCATGAAATTAATTTTCATAAATTATTTATCAATTTTTATATGTTTATCCATATGGAGGAATTTTGAAATTCAAATCTTTATCCATAAACAACGAAATTAATTTTCATTTTAACTAATCAAACAAATAGAAAATAGAGGAAAATAGAAAACATAAAAGATAACCAAAGAGGGTTGACACGTAAGAAAGACAGAACTTTAAAATCATGAGAATTGAGGAATGAATATTTTGAGGCTTTTGTCAATACAACTACATTTGATTATATATATAGTATAGATAGATTATGAATGAATTTGTGAATCAAATGTGTAGATCCATAACATTATTCCAAAATAAATAAAATACATAATCCAAAAGAATTGATAACAATGTTAATCTCACTTAATGCCATCGGTCCAAAGGAATTGATAACAATACTAGTCTCACTTAATGCAAACAATACTAATCTCGCTTAATGCAGTACGTCCAAATAAGTATGACCTTAAAATTTATTGAAGCTAAATGTGTATATAAAATTGCTTGTCACATTGTAATTTGGTCTTTAGAGGCCAACCCATGATAGTCACCAAATTCACATCTTTCGTCAGAAACAGTTAAAAAAAGAGAAAATTGTTGAAAAATTCATTCTAGGAATTGTCTAAGGCATTAGATTCAGTGGATATTTTTTATTGGTAAAAAATCCACCATTTGTGAAATAATTTAGTAAAAAGTCCTTTTGTTTGTTTTAAAGGATATTTCATTTTCAATTTTATCCCTTAATTTATCTGTTGACTTTTTTTTACTATATGTTCAAATTTATTTCCTATTTGTTCAAATTATTTTCTATCTATTTAAATTTATATCTATCTGTTCAATTTTTCCTTTTATCTATTCAAATATCTATCTAAATTTTATTATCTATTCAAATTTTTTTTTTATTTGTTGAAATACCAAACCAAACAAAATTCTATCGGTTGAAATACATAATCAAACCAACCCGTATATGTTGCAATAGTAAGCCCTTATCTGTTCAAATTTTGAATAGATCTATCATATTATCTATTCAAATCCTATTATCTGTTCAAATTTTGAAGTCCAATAATAACATATCTATTTCAATGCTGTTTCAGATCTGTTTTGTCATCAACAACAAAATTCATCATCAACAATAACATCAAGAGATCAACAAAAAAATAAATAAATTAAGAAACAAAGTTCATTAACAACTACTAATCCTTGAACATCACAAACCCGAACTCCCTCGATCTGCCAATTTTCACGATCATCAATGATCTAAAAAACCAAATCAAATCACAAATCGATCAGATTTCATCAGATTTACAACATAGAAACAATTTACATACATTTACAAAGAAAATTAAAACTGAAAATGATGAAATCTGTGAAATGATGAAATCAGTGGTCACCACTAGACTCTCACATCTCAAGCCCTCTTTCATTTCATCCAAAGATCACATACAGACCCTGAGTGTGAAAGAGAGAGAGAGAGAGAGAGAGAGAGAGAGAGAGAGTGAGTTAATATGAAATCAATTGTTGAATCTAAATGACTAAACTTGAGATTGTGGAAGCAATTGAACAATGCATCGATGGAGTATGCAAATCTAGGGAGAGAAATCGACAAATCTGAGAGTTGAAGAGAAAGAAAGAAAGTTTAGGGTTTGAGAGATCATACTTGTAAAGATGCAGCAGTAGATCGGGAGATATGGCGGCGGTGGTTTGAGTAGAGAGGTCTATATATATGTACCTCGATCCTAAAGCTAAACTATATATATGTGTGTGTGTATATGTATTGTTTGAATTGTGAAGGTCCGATTTGGTGATAATGGTGGTAGAGTTTGTAGCCTGTGAAGTACAAGTGCAGTGGAGGAGGAGGTCAATTTTGAAATAAACGAATGAAAAGAATGAGATAGAAGAGACAGACAGAGAGAGGCGGTCAGTCAGCGAGATAGCGGTGGTGGCGGTTAGTCGGTGGAACGACGATGGTAATGGTCAGTCAACAGCGGCTGAGGTGAGGAAAAGAGATATATATATATATATATATGAGGGTTTGAGAGATCAAACCCTAGTTACAAAATATATATACATAGGTCATGTTTGATTCACAAGACTAATAGTGAAGTATTAATAATCCTATTAAATTAGTGTGGTATTCACTATCCAATTGGATTAATAGTCATTGGATTAATAATCCCACCCCTACCCCATTACTAATAATCCTACAAATTTGTTGGATTAATTATCCATTGGATTAATAATCCTAAACCAAAATGTTAAAACAAACATAGGATAATTGGGCCCACGGATTAATAATCCCAATCCCATGCTCTAATCCACCCAATCAAACATGCCAATAAGGTATTTTGGACATTTCATCTGAGTATGTCATTATGGACATACTATTTCTACGCGTGGACTATTAGACAAAAAGAATTTAAATTTAGATTTTTAGTTTGAGTGCTCTAATAAAAATACAATATAAAATTTATTAAATTTTAAAGTCTTTTTATTCATTTATTAAATTTGTAAATAGCTTCCAAAAACTTGTTATATGTCTTATTAAAAATTCTCAAATATAAGATGTTTTCGAACATGTTCATCTCTTTAATATTTGCTATAAATCTCTCCAAACAAATTAATCAATTTTTTCTTCAGTGTCAGTAATTTGTGCAAAAATTTGTTAACAATTTCCTTTTAATTTCTTTGGAATTTCCATTCAAACATTCGAGCAAAAAATCCATTTTTTTTTTTTTGGCCCAAAAGTCCAGGCACCAATTTATTATGTTCATAAAGATAAGTTATTACAAAATAACCCTCCACCACCTACCATTCTCACACACTTCTGTTTCTTAAGCCCTTTTATTTCTCAAACGCATCTATGATCTATGTCTCTCTCTCTCTCTCTCTCTCTCTCTCTCTCTCTCTCTCCTTCCATCTCTAGGGTTTCCAAAATGTTCATCCTCACTAAGGTCTTCCATAAAGTGGCGACAACCTGGTCGCCGACATCAAAAATCCAATCTCCGCCGATTTATTAAGGGACATGAAGGCGGTAGTGCGATCGGTCTACGATTCTTCCTTTCTTTGCACTCTATTGTCCCTCAACACCACCACCAGACACCATTGGTATCGTCTCTCTCTCTCTCTCTCTCTTCTAATACTTACATATATAGTCAAGGCTTGTACAATTGTTGCCCTCACTATTGTCATCTTCCTACCCTAATACTTACATATATAGTCGAGGCTTGTACAACTGTCGCGCTTACTACTGTCATCTTCCCACCCCCATCATTCTCATTCGAATAACCCAACTCCAACCCTGACTTCATTGGATCTTGGTCTTGGGTTTCTTGGGTTGGATCTATTGGAAGAGCCATTGGACTATCTCTCTCTCGTACCGGAGTCCCAGTTCACATGTCAAGTGAAATATACATGTTGCATAGGTTGTCGGTATCCTCAACCATCAGTGACGTCCCTTCACATTTAGGTAACGGTCCACAAATCTTCACGGTTTGTGGAGTGGTTATCGTGTGCGGTCATGATCTTCTTTGGGTTGGACCTCCATTGGCTTTGATGGGTCTCCCGAGTTCTTGTGATGTGATTCCATATGTTCAACAAGTAGAGAGAGAAGGTTCGAAGAGAGAGAAAGGCATAGGTATTTAGGGTAAAAAAAATTTGAACAAATAATACAATTTGAAAAGATAATAAAATATGTTCAAAATAGATAAAAAAATAAATGAATAAAAAATTTGAACAAATAATAAAATTTAGATAGATATTTCAATAAATAAGAGATTAAAATTGAACCAATAATAAAATTTGAACAGATAAGGAAAAAAAATTAAACAGATAGGGTAACAAAATTGAACAGATAGGAAAAAAATTTTAAACAGATAGTTAACAAAAGTCAACAAATAAATTAAGAGATATAATTGAAAACAAAATGTTCTTCAAAACAAATTAAGGACTTCTTACCAAACTATTTCACAAATGGTGAATATCTCATTCACAAAAAATATTCACTAGACCTAATGCCTTGGGCAATTACTAAAGTCGACTTTTCAACAATTTTCTCTTTCCCTTCAATGTTAGCCCAGTTATTCAAAACATTTCTAAAAAATATTCGCAACGTTTCTCTGTTTCTCCAAAAACAATTTCTTTCAAAACGGGATAATTTGTACCCATATAGACTTAATTCTCCCATCAAGTAAGGCTCGACCATATAGTATTCCCCATTAAAATGTACTTTGTTTATCAAATTTAACACGAAGTTTTCCTGAAACTAAAAGAGAGTAATTGAATTCTCCCTATAACTAAAAGGTAAAATCTAACTAGGGTTCGTGGAAGTGGTGCAGCTAGATCAGAACAAAAGAGAAATTCTAGTGGTAAGATATCTAATGAAACCATCAGAGTTAAGAGTTAGCTATACAACAAATGATGGTTAATATTCATCAGCTATACTAAGGCAGCACTAACCTAAATTAATAAATCAACTACATATGTGATTTTTCAAGAATAATGCACCCTCAGATACTTATTAGAGCATCAGTTGTTTTGGGCCCCTTCAGTGCTACTACTCGAAGAGGACCCTACTTGCGTTCGCAATGTACTGCTATCATTGATTTCGTTTGATTCTGGTAGCTGTTCCTCTGTATTCCCTGTTTGGAGGCACTCCATCAAATCTCTAAGCTGTGAGAAAGATTCATCAGTGGTTTAAAATTGTATGTTCACAATGAAAATAGTGGGAGGACGCAGCTTGTGTGATTCGACCAAAATACCTGTTCCTCCAGTTGTCGTATTTTATTATCTTTCAGCCTTAAAGTCTTCTTCTCCCTGAAATAATATAAAATTAGAGGGAAAAAACAAGAGTGATTTTTCAATGTACCGATGCAACTAGAATAAATAGTTATTAACATCAATTTGTCAAATAAGATTAGCAAGTCATCTTTGGTTTCATGAAGTGATTACTTTTTGGCATTTACACATAATAAAGATGGTGATAGCGCTCGATACATCTATAATCACAAGATAATACAATGAATAATAAACCAGAGGAAGCCATTTTTTTCTGTTCCTGCCTAAGTAAACAAGGGGAGGTTCCATATCTTCAAAAAAAAGAAGAAGAAATAAAAGAGGGACAAATAAAAATATAGTTAGCCAAAATGGAAGGGAATATGGTGGAACAACTAACCTTTTGTGGACACGTGTTACCAATCAAGAATGAGAAGTTTATTTCGTGAGGGAGAAGGTTATTAAATTGAGTTTCTTGTTAATGTATGTACAGTCCTCAAGTCCTGACAAACGAATTCTTGGAAAGATACAAGTAGTGTTTACCTCTATGAGGCACCGACACTTCAAAACTAGTGTTGTAGGGGAGTCGGACACGGACATAGTGGGAACACATATGGAACACGCCACATGGCATATCCCTTTATTTAAATATATATATATATTTTTTTTCCAGGGTCACTCTAAGGACACGTCGACTAGTTTTTTCCTTATTTTTCTTTAGTACTTTTGATGGATGTTATTAGATGTTGAATGTTTATTAATTTTTACTTAGATTTAAATACTTAATAGAATCTATTAAAAAAATATATAAATGGTAAATGTTAATTTGAAAATGATTTTTTTTTTAAAAATATCAAATTAGTGTTAGTTATTGTTAATTTTGATTGTTTGTGGATGAAATATTGATCTACATAGAAAATAAAACTATACGAACAAATTTATTTTATTACCGTATCCCCGCCATGTCCGTGTCCCATTTTTTTGAAATCACCTTGTCCTGTGTCTATGTCCATATCTGTGCTTCTTAGGTTTACCAATAAAATGAGATGGTGAATTTTCTAGAGATGTTTGACATTGAATTATCAAGGGAATGTAGTCGACACTACTATTTAAGGCTTTGCGGGAATTTAGGTAGGGGGATCCTTTATCTCTTTTTCTTTTTATTTTGGTGGCAGATGCGTTATATAGGATGGTGGATAGGGCTGGAGAGGCAGGCTTGTTCGGAGGTTCACATGTGGGTAGAAGTACGGCTACTGTGACACATTTACAGTTTACGGATGACACTATCTTCTTTTCCTTGGGAGATGAAAGTCAAATGGTTAATCTTTTTTCGGTTTTAAAATTGTTTGGGATAATTTCGGGACTCAAGGTTAATCTGGAAAAGAGTATCGTAGTTGGTATTAATGTAGATAGTGATAATCTCCAGAGAGTGGTTGCGCTTCTAGGATGCGGTGTTGAGACACTTCCAATTTAATATTTGGGACTTTCATTGGAAGGTAATCCTAGAAATGAGTCATTTTGGGCTCTAGTTGTGGAAAAGATAGGGAAGTGGTTGGAAGGGTAGAGTTGGGCTTTACTTTCTCGAGGGGGTAGGTTCACTTTAGTTAAGACAATTCTAAGTGGTATTCCAGTTTACTTTTTGTCTCTGTTTAAGATTCCAGTTAAGGCGGCAATATCTTTAGAAAAATTGATGCAAGACTTTCTTTAGGAGGGGAAGGATGAGGGCAAAAATGATCATTTAGTGAATTGGGAGACAGTTTCCTTTCCTAAGGAAAAAGGAGGTCTGGCCATAGGTAATATAATGGCTAGGAACACAACTCTACTTGGCAAGTGGTTATGGAGATTCCCAAATGAGTGTTATTCACTATGGCATAAGATTATTAGAAGCAAGTATGGGATTCATGTTAACGGTAGAGATTCGTAGGTGGTCACTAGGGGTAATGGTCGAGCTCCTTAGAAATCAATTTCTCGTAGTTATCCAATCTAGTTCCATTTCATTTCTGTGAGGGTGGATAATGGGAAAATTGCCAAATTCTGAGAGCATGTTTGGGTGGGTTCTTCTTCCTTTGCCGTGTCATTCCCACATTTACACAGAGTGTCGTAGTCTCATAATTGCTCTATCGCTTCCATGGCATGCTCGTCTTTGGCTCCAATTTCTTGGAATTTTAATTTTCCTAGAAATCTTAATGATAAGGAGGTTAGGGAATTGATGGATCTTTTGTCAAGGATTGAACATGTCTTTTTGGTTCCAACTTTGGAGGACAAGTGGGTTTGGGCTGTTCATTCTTCGGACTTCTTTTCTTGTAAATCTTTTTTTAACAAACTTATTGATAAGCCTCATATACCTTTGTTCCCTTTTCACAAGAAGATACGGAGGACTTGTGTCTTAAGGTAAAGATGTTCGTGTGGATTTTGGTTCATAGAGGCACTTTAACAAATGATACATTGCAAAGGAGGGCTTCCCGTTTTCTAAGTCCTCAATGGTGCATAATGTGTAGGAAGAATGGTGAATCTTTAGATCATTTATTTCTGCATTATCCAGTGGCAACGAGCTTGTGGCAAAGGTTGTTTTGTTTGGGAAATGTTATGTGGGTGGCTCCAAAAGAGAGTGCACAAATGACTTTAATTGATTTTCGAGTATTGAGCAGGTCGAACGGGGCCAAGGTGCTTGGCTTTGTGCTCTCTTTGCGATTTTCAAGATCATTTGGTTGGAGAGAAATGGGCACGTCTTTGAAGAAGTATCTCAGGATGTTCATTTTTTATGGGATAAAGTTCAACACTTAGTATCATTTTGGGTGTCGGGGAATCCTTTTTTCAAAGGAATTCCTCTATTTTTTTATTGCAGCAAATTGGGTGCCAATTTGTGATATGTAGTGTTTTTCTTTGTTTTGGGTTTTGCCTCCTTTTGTTGTTTTGTCATTTTTCACTTGTACTCTTTTTTAGAGGATGCCTTATCCTCCCTTCTTTTGGCTTTGTGTCTTAATAAAATCTTTGTTTGTTGCTGATCAAAAAATTACATTGCTTATTCATTGTTGTCAAACCACAAATGTAGGCCACAATATATTCTGAAACACTATTTTTTCCCGTTTACTATTATGAAATATTAGATAATATTAGATGGTAGTAGATGAGAAAAAATTCTATCAACCTGTACAAGCTTTAGAACAGGGGACAAATGGAGAAAGGTAGTCATACCTTGCTTCAATTTCCGCCATCTTTGCTTTCCATATCGTCTGATTTTTCAAAAGATTCTCATTGATCTACATGCAAATAGTGAAAAGATTATAATATTTCTTCTCATTTACAGAAACAACTAGCTAGCTCAATAATAACAAAGTAATCCACCCATGAAGCATGGATATAGATACAAGATAAGTACAACATGATATGGATACATTAATACAACAAATTTTTAAAAAGATACAGATACATTAAGGATATGGCGATGTGTGTGTGTACATATATCATGTATATATAAGTATATATAAATTAAAAAAGTAATTTTGTCATAACATATTTGTCACAAACAATATCTTTAATTATCTACCAAATATTCTCAATTTCAATCTGACAACATATTCACATGAAAAAGATTTAAGGTTATGTTATGTGATCATGAACTTGGACCAAATCTGAAATGCATTAATCTCACAAACTTGCCAAATTTTCTTCTCTAGGGAGTATGCAAAGTAATAGAAATTATTCAAGCATTTATTCTAACAATTATACTTTGATGATACACTGGAAATGTCACATCTTAATTTCAAGATAGATCAAATACTTAGGACAAAGTTAGTATCTGATACTCACTCAAAATTAGAGAAAATTAGTTTCTAATTGTAGATTATACATTTATAAGTATCTAATATGTCTCTGTGAGTATCCGAGGTGTATCAATATCCAACATTGGTATGATATGGATATTATGCCCTTTTAAGTATCCATGCTTCATAGAATTCCATAGAGCACCCAGGAAGAGGGTATGTCCCTACTTGTCAAGTAATCTAATAGCTAAAATGGGCACAAGATGCCAACTCAGTCATGATCAGCAAAAGAAGATACCTCATCAAGAAATTTCTTTTCTTTCACACATTTATCCAGCTTGGATTGCATCTTCTGCAATTTCTGACTGCCACTGACAGCCTTCTCAACAGCTTCAGATATTTCTCTTTCAGTTTCTTCTTCAACTTCTCGTAGTAAAGACTCAAAATACTATGAGCAAAGCAGAGGCTATTAGTTAGATAAGCAAACAGATGAGTACTACTCCTAAATATGCAATTCTCCACCCATCAAGAAAAAAATATATAGACTAGCAAAAGCAAATATCAGAAAACTAACGTTAGGGACTGTAAGATTTTTGAATGTTTTTGTATATTCAATTGTGTTAAATTTACAAAGGGTTCATCAGTTTATATAAACCGAAACCTATGACTGAAAAAGGAAATGCAATCAATTGAAATATTTACACCACAATCTTTCCTAATTCCTAATATACAACATATACACAATATATTCTCACACCCCCGCTCAAACTCAAGGTGTTTCAGCAGAAAACATTGAGAGTTTGCCAAGAAGAAACCGAAACCAAGCAGTAGTGCGAGTCTTGGAAAAGATATCAGCCAGTTGCGGAGTTGAAGTGAAAAAAAGGAGCAAGATAGAGCCAGACTGTAGATGCTAACGGACGAAGTGTCAATCAATCTCAATATGCTGCGTCCATTCATGAAAGACAATGTTATGGGTAATCTGAATAGCACTGCGGTTGCCACAATAGAGAGAGGTTGGAGAAGACTAAAGGACGCTCAAGTCAGATAAGAGACAACGAAGCTAGACAATTTCAGCAGTAACATGAGCCATAGCACGGTATTCAGCTTCGGCAATAGAACGGACAACAATAATTTGTTTCTTACTTTTCCAAGAAATCAAGGAATCGCAAAAAAACATACAGAAACCAGAAGTAGACTTTCAATCAATAACATCACCAGCCTAATCAGCAACAACATAGGCCATCTAGTCTAAGGAAGAAGTAGAAGATAACAGCAAGCCCCGAAAAATAGTACCGCGAAGATAGCGAAGAATCCGAAGCAAAGCAGCCCAATGTGTAAAGCGAGGCGCAAAAACAAACTAGTCAACCACATAAACAACATAGGCAAGATTAGGGCGAGTAACCGTCAGATAGACTAAGCAACCCACAAACTCTCGATATAAAGTAGGATCATCCAGAAAGACACCATCAGTAGTGTTGAGCTTTACATTAAACTCAATGAGAGTATCAGAAATCTTATTGTTAGTAAGACCGGCACGGTGAATAACCCCATTGGTATATGTGGCCTGAGACAAAAAGTAGCTCTTAGGAGAAAAAGCGACCTCTATACTAAGAAAATATCGCAATAAGCACAAATCCTTCATTTTGAAGGTGCAGAAGAGATGCTACTTGACCTCAAAGATAGCAGAAAAGTTAGAACCAATGATAATCATATCATCGACATATAGTAATAGGGCAACAAAACCAGTAGAGGTTTGGAGGAGAAACAAAGCAAAGTCATGGGCATAAGGATGAAACACAAGCTCAGTAGCAGCTGTCTGAAAGCAATCATGCCAAGCACGAGAAGATTACTTCAAACCATACAGAACACGCCAAAGACAACAAACCTGTCCAGAAAAATGGTGAAGGCCAGGAGAAGGATGCATGTAAACCTCCTCAGTGAGGTGGCCATTAAAAAAAGCATTCTTAACATTTATCTGATAAAGAGATCAATGAAAAACAACGATGACAAAGATCAAAGTACGAACAATAGTCATCTTGGCAACAGGGGCAAAGGTCTCGTCATAATCAATACCATACCCTTGTGAGAAACCTTCGGCAATTAGGCAAGTTTTGTAACACTCGAGAGAACCATCAGAATGAGTCTGGACTTTATAGACCCATTTGCAACCAACCAGATTCTTGTCAGTAAGCAAAGGAACCAGCTTCTAAGTATTAGTCTTCTGTAAGGTAGACAATTCATCCTCTATAACTTGAATCCAATTAAGATCCTAACAAGCCTCCTTGTAAGACTAGAGTTCTGAAAAAGAGTGAATAGCAGACAAAAAGGTATAGTATGAAGGAGAAAAACATGCTTTAACACAATCAAGTTTGACTATCTGTTTACGGATGCGAAAGAGATACTTACGGTTAACAAGATCAGAGCCGTCAAAAGCAGGAGGATTGGTAGTAGGGGCAGAGACAACTGGTGGAGGGAGAGCCTTGTGACGAGAATAGACTAACAACAAAGGAGAAGAAGCAGGCTGGGGAAGAGGAGAAGAAGAGGCAACAAAAGCATAGGAGTCTATGAAGCACGGGTACTGGTACGATATGGATACGTTGATACAGTAAAATCCAAAAAAAATAGGGTACGGGTACAACTTCAGCTTGGGACGCTTGTAAAAAATATTTATTTTTAATGAAGAATAATACAAAAATTAATTAAATGGCTTAATCTGTTAAGATCAAACCTATAATTAACATTTAATGCCAAAAGTAAATGTATAAATCAAAATTAAATGTCAATATATTAAATAACTTACAAACCATAGTTTAATTTTAAAATTATGCTAAGTATAAAATTAAAAATAAAAAAGACGTCTAGTGAAAGGAGTTTCATCTCTATAGTAGAAGAAAATATTATTTCAACTGAGATACAGTACAACTTGAATATATACTAGGTATATCTGGGTATGTCAAAAATTAAGGAAAAAAAATTTAGGTATGTGTTTCGTATACTCAGTACGTATGCAAAAGTACCATACGAGGGTACCATACGCCGGCAGACACCCAATACCAGTACGGCAAATTTTTCGAAATACCCATGCTTCATAGATGGGAATCAATAGGGAGGGACTCATTAGGAGGGGTGGTAGCAGGAGAGAGAGAACAAGCTAATAGGAAACAGTAGAGATGTGCTCATTAGGAGGGACCTCAGAAGAAAATGGATCAATGTGAATCAAATCCTCTTTAGAAACCAAAGCAGTGCTAGGAGGAAGCTGAAAGTAAGGTGGACATTCGAGAAAAGAAACATGACGGTAGGCATAAAGACGACAGGAAACAGGGTCGTAACACTGATAGTCGTTCTGAGCTTAGTTGCAGGAATCGAAAAACCAGCGATTCTTCAGAATCACGATTCCGTGTTTCCTAGAAAGAAACGTGTAAGTATCGCGTTTCTGTGGAGAGAGAAATGCGATTTAGTTCAAGATGGAATCGTAAAGGGGAGAGAGAGAGAGAAACCTGGTCTCGCCGCCGACTTCGACCTTTGCTCTAGCCTTCCCCTTCGCCTTCGCCTTCGCCATCTTCTTCTTCTCCTCCTTCTCTCTCTCTCTGATTTGTGTATCTCTCTCCCCTCCCATTTATAACATATAATAAATAATATAATTTGTTATATAATAATAAATCTAATTAAATCATATATAATAAAAAAAAATATCTAATAAAATCTATAAAATAAATAATTCAATTTTTATTTATTATTTATTTTAATATATTTTATTATTCCTTATTTGTTATATTTTTTTTATTTATAATATATATAAAAATAAAAAAATAAATTAACAATAATATATTATTTTTATTGTTAATTTATTTTTTTATTGTTAATAAATATAATAAATACTTATTTATTAACAATAAATATGTTTACTTGATTTTTTATTGTTAATAAATTATTTATTTTTTTATAATAAATAAATATTTATTTTTATTGTTAATAAATATAATAAATAAAATAATTACTGTATATTAAAATAAAAATATTTAAAAAAAAACTTCTAATGTGTATTAAAATATATTTATTACCGCTCTCCAAGGCGCTCCCAACCTAAGAAACTTCTATCGGCTCACACTTCCTCGCTCCTGCCCCCGCCCCCGCCCCCACTCCCGCCCCCACCCCCGCTTCGTGCAACTAAGGTTCTGAGTAGGACTATAACCCAAAAAGGCACATAGGACAAACCGGACACTAATTTTGATCCAATCTTTATCGGGAAGACGGACAAAACAAGCAAATCCAAACACACGAATGAGAGAGTAATTGAAAAGTTGAGAGAATAAAGCTTCATAAGGAGACCGGCCAGAAAGAACGGGAATATGCATGCTATTGAAAAGAAAAACAGCAGTAAGAACTGCTTCCCCCCAAAATAAAGCTAGAACAGAGGCAGAGAAAAGAAAAGACCTAGCTATTTCAAAGAGATGATGGTATTTATACTCGGCTCGACCATTTTGGGCCAGTGTATCGGTACAGGAAGTTTGCTGAATAGTATCCAAATTGGCCAAATATTCACAAAACTCAGTTTTAAAATATTCCCCACCCAAGTCAGACCATAACACTTTAATTGTAGACCCAAACTGAGTAGTGATCATAGACTGAAATATACGGTATATCTGATAGAAATCAGATTTATAAGTCATAAGATAAACCCAAATGTAATGAGTGCAGTCATCAACAAATGACACAGTATGCAGAACTCCCTTTAGAGAGAACAGAAGAAGGGCCCCAAACATCAGAATGAACCAGCGAAAGGCTGAAAAGTACTCAAAGGAGGTCCGGAACTGGATTTGAGACTACTAAGAAGACAAGGTAGGCAAACATCCCTTCTTGGGACAATAGTACTTCCAATGGCCCCTCTAATAGTAGAAGGCACACTCATCAAAAGATAAAGTCATTGTAATAACCAAAAAGCTGAAGGGTTCAAGTGTAATAAACCCTAAATCCAAAACCACAGCGTAATAACCAGAAGAGTGTTGGGTCTTAAATATAATATCAAAAAAATAATATCAAAAGGGTAAAATACCAGAGAAGTTGAGACCCAACCTTAGAGAGAGACAACAAACCAAAACCAGCAAAACCCAAACAGAGACCAAAGAGTGAGTCACGCAACCTGGTTCTTCGACTGAAATAGAGACCAACAATGAATCTTCCTAGGGCTCCGAACAGTGACCAGGTATGTGAGATCAGCAAAGCTCAACATGACCGAGCAAAACCACCAGCGAATGCAAAGCAAAATCCACCAGCGAAGGTGAAGCAACAAGCCAGCAGCAACCAGCAAAAGAGAGAGGATGCGACCAACGAAAAAGAGAGAGAAAGGGCTGCGACCAGCAAAGGTTGTGATGACCTGCGAAATCACATAGAGAGGCTTTGCGATCTCAAAGAACCAGACAATAGAGCTTCCAGAGAACCAGGGTGAGACAATCCACATAACCAGTAAAGACGAACCAGATGAAAGGAAGAAGATGGACCAAATGAGTCGACTTCAAATCAGACGAAAGAACCAAACGAAGCACACCCAAACTCAAATGGGCCGACTTCGAATATGATGAACCAAATGATGAAAGGAATTAGAGAGCAAAACCAGAGAGCGATTCGTGTTGGCTGCTAGGGTTTCAAACCAAACTCTGATACCATGTAAGATTTCTAAATGTTTTTGTAAATTCAATTGTGTTAAATTTACAAAGGGTTCATCAGTTTATATAACTCTAAACCTCTTACTGAAAAAGGAAATACAATCAATTGGAATATTTACACCACAATCTTTCCTAATTCCTAATATACAATATATATGCAATATATTCTCACACAACTGATGTCCTTAAGTTGGTGACATGAACTTAACAAGATTATGAGAATGAATGAATGAACTTACTATCTTTTGGTTCTCAAGTTGGGTAGTAAGAAGGTCATTGTACTCATTGACAATCTGCAGATAACGATTAAAATGAGTCTGTGGAATAGGTCATCTAATGGCACCAAAAAACTGAGAAAATCAAGTAAACGTGAAAGCGAACATTACATTTTCAACTTTACTGTTCAATAAAGCCTCACTAAATCCAGGATCTACAGTACAGTTGCAACTACCATATTCATCATCAGTATGTGCACAATAGTGATTCAACTCAACCAACTTCCCATCAGTTTTAGATTGAATCAAACGGTGAACATAGTTGTCTCCAACATAATCCCACACACGTTGTGTTTCCAATTCAAGAGAGTAGCAGTGCTGTGTTTCTTTCCAATGTGTTATAGCATGCCCTTCTTTATACCTGAAGATGACAACAAGAAATTAGTCTTTCCATGCTGAGGAATAATAATCTCTTACTTGTCAAAAGAAAAATTAACTTATTACCTTCCACAACCAACAAAACCACAAATAACACAAATCCAGAGATTCTCAGAAGTTTGACAAACAAAACAGACTGATTTTTCAGGCTGCTGCTGGCAATATCGGCATACCTGCAATAACATATAAAGACCAAGTCAATTCCCAATTCCTATTTCCACATAACCCACAGACCCTAACAAGTTAGACAATGAAAAAAAAAACATTTCCAAATACATGACAGAAGGATTCATTTGCACAACATGATTAATATATACAAAATATTTCCTACCATACATTTTTTAAAATGGTTAGACAGTGTTAAAGCTTGATGGGTTCGACTCTAAGGAAGCTTGGTTTACAAGCAAAACCTGGAAATATAAACACAAAACTTTCATTGACCAACCCAACTCACTCTCAGAGAAAAAGGACTATCTTTCCTAGACTAATTGACGCATAACTCAAACAACACATGATATGGACAGTTATGGCTATAGTCCACGAATATTTTTCCTTTTTGCCTTTTTGAATAAGCAAAATACAACTATCCTTACAATCCAACAAATGATAATTAAACCATTATTTATATGATCTGGCACACAAAGTTAAACATGTTACTCAAATGATTTAGAATCTCAATTGGAAAGATGACTTGCTTAGTCTTCAATCATAAGGGATGGGATATTTGGAGAAGCAACATAACTTAAATTACTAGATGAACTTCAGTTTTCATATTTAATGTCTTACATTACTTAGCAAACAGAAAAAGAGTAAAAGATGTCTCAAAAAAGAACAAGCAAAGGCCAGAACTTCAATATGTAAAGAAGATGCACCACCTTCATACTGTCACTTTCAACCTAATTATATTTTAAAGGCAATGCACTTCTGAGCAAGATATCTGTAGGAAAAGAAGATATGTGCCCTAAAATACATAGCATGTACATGTATGCATCAATGATGATAGGGTGGCAAGTTGGCAACTATCAATTCATTATAAATTAATTCTACAGAACAACCATATAGATTACTTACCGGACAAGAAGAATCTGTCCATTTAGAAATACAAGAGCAGTGGAAAGAATGATTGCATATAGTTGTGAGAATTCCACTCATGTCTTGGTCCAACCTCTCTGCAGCAAAGAAGAAAAATAAGAACAATCCAAACACACTATAAATTAAAGATCAGCTTCCCATTTCACAACTTCATGTGGCTTGAAACAGTCATAAATAAATCTATGTAGTTAAATAAGGGAAAACAAACAAGCAGGATTTTAGATACCCTTATTAAAAGTTTGAGGTTAGGCTAAACAAGTGCACTATATAATTCTTAATTTCTAGACCAGTACAGCTTCCTGAGCTTTTTAAGAGAAAGAGATAATACTCATTACAGTAAACACATCACTAACTCAACTATCCAACAGAGAGTACAACTCTTAAGCCCCATAGCCTCCTAACCTGAAGGAAGATTCAAAAGTGAATGCACGGCTTTTTTTTGTTTTTTTGCAATGCGATTGAAAAGAAAAAGTACCAAACAAATTTCAGTCGCTTCTTATTCCTCATTTCATATGCATGAATTACTAACTGTAAACCTATCAAAACTGTCCTGCTTACATGTAATGAGTTGAAAAAAAAATATAAAATATGATTTTATCCTTGAAAGAAGCCCAATGAGCTTTCATTAAATTTGCAGATCCTGTTACCAAGCTGTAAAATTTTCAGAAGAATGAAAGTGCCATCGTAGAACTACAAGAAATGAATATTGATTTGTAAAATTGAGGATTAGAAACAGACCAAGACAGACTGGACATGTGGGCTGCTCTGTACAGCTTGCAAGGGAAGTCTGTGCATGTTCTATTGAACCAGTGTACTGCACATCAACTGTGAAAAGTACATGACAAGCCTCCACCTGTATTCAAGAGAAAACAAAATCTATACATGGATAATAAAGGAAGATGACAAACTTTTGGAGACAACAATTTATCGTTAATGGAAAAAAAAAGACCACCAAGAGAAAATCAAACCTCAAGAGAGGAAAAACGTTTCCCATGGAAATGCTTGTAGAAAGCATCGGTTGAGTTCTGATCATCAAACGTTATCAAGACACTATACTTATCCTCTACTCCATCATTCCTAGACCCCCATCAAAGATATAAAACAATCAAAACCAAATTCAAACAAATAAGCAAATAGCACCTAGTAGACTTTTTAAGTGTTTTAAATTGAACCTGACAATTCGCATTTCCAACATATGTTGAATGAATGAGCCACAAAACTGACAGAAATCTGCATATGTCATGTGATTTGGCACTCCTAGCACACAAACTAGAGTTTTCCTTCCAACCTTAATAGCGTTAGAAAGAGAAACAGGCAATCAGTAAATTCTTCAACCTCATGAACATATATTCCAAGATTAGATTGGATTCGAGAACAAATAAGAAGCGGAAAATCCTAATGTAGTTAAAATTTCACATGAATGATTGACAAATAAAGGCAATTATCTTCACTTATTCACAGTGAAAATGTAGATATTCCACTATCCATTGTCTTCAAAAACAAAAATCTAACTGACAAAGTAAGAGCAACAAATTCTTTTCCAAAAAGATTTAATTTCCAACCAAATAGGAACAAATCCTACCGGTAAATACCCCAATTAAATCTTTTCATACAACTTCGAACTTTGAGGTTTCAAATTCCCACGTGAATTGCTAAGAAAGCAGAGGAATATGAAGCCAAATAAATTTTACACAAAAGAACCTTCATTAATCTTCAACGAGTGAAAAAACTAATTTCTCCCAAGTAATACCAAAGTTTTCAGTCACTTTTTTTCAGCAACCAGCATACCCAAGGAGGCCACATTTAAATACCCAAACTGTACCCAAAGAAAAAGGACAAAAAAAATAGCATTTAATTTTGACCCGATAGGAACAAACCAGTAGCGAAATGTCCAAAACCAAGTGAGGCGTCCACAGTTCTACATATGACATAAAATGAAAACATAGAAGGAAAAAAAAAACAGACAAATAAAGATTAACCACATAGGCAGGGGTGGAATAAGTCCGGGGGGCAAAGTATGTACATAAAAAAAGATTGAGTTAGTTTGGTACATGAAGAGAAGTACGTCATGAAGAGAAAAATAAATAAATCCAACAAGTGTTTTTTTTTTTTTTGTTTCTTTTTAAGTTTTGAACTATTAATTAGATCCCAAATTAGACCACTGCTTTAAGCATTTTATTGATTGATATAATCAAGTAAATAAAAAGCAAAAAATGCTTAAGACCTCTAAAACATGACAATTAAATTTATCCCTAATAACGTGGACATGTCCGTTGATTTATTTAGGAATCAATCAACTAAGATTCAACCCCTACATTACATTTATTTGGTACGTGCTTTAGGAGTCCCTAGTCTTACTCATAAAAAAATATACATAAATTTTGAAATTTTTTTAAAAAAAATGGCAATACGATGAAATTGAATAGGAATGTGCAAAATACCGCCCAATCTGCACCGATGCATCCACTAACTGCAGGTTGATTTGATCCACGATTTGAAATTTATAAGCCACATTTGAAACTGTCCCGCCCCGCCCAACCATAGTTACCATTGAAATATCAAAGTAAAAATTAATGTGAGAGAGATATGAGATGTGGAATTTGGAGTAAATTAGTGTTAAATATATGAAAAAAAATATTATGCAAATTAATTTTTATTATGCAAATGCTTAATAATTGTTTAATCTTATTCTTTAATCAACTAATAGGTTAAAATCACTCAAACTGCGGTTTGGTTACGCATGGTTTGGTTTAATTTTATCCTCAAATCGGACCGAACCGTACCCCTAAAATTGAATACTTGACATATTGGGAGATCATTGCATCATATATTGTGAAGTAATAATAAATTTTTACACGCAGGAACAAACCCTAAACTAAAGCAACACGACAGTTAAGTTGCCAAATGAATCAACTTAACAAGTACGCAAAACAATTTACAACTCTATACAAATCACGAACTAAAAATTGAAAGATTCAGATTGGAACAACAACGAAGTAGAGACCAAACATACAGGCAGTTCAGAGGACGAAGATGCGACGTCATCGCGGTAGAGGTGCATGACACCTCTGGTCTCTTCGATTCTAGGGTTTCCAGAAGAAAAATGGAAGGCCCGAGTGATACTGGAAGAGGAGTCGTCGCTGAGGTCGCCGGATATCATGGCGGTCGGAAGCCGGAGTATGTCTTCCGGCGAGGCTCCGGCGGCGGCACTGGCACTTGTTGACGTGGCCTCTGACATGAGTATTTTGAGAGGGACGTTGTAGTGTGGTTTCGCGCGAGACGAATCGGGGTTAATACGGTTGTAAAAGAGGAAGAGTTTTACGATTCTATACGGCAAGGATGCAGAAACGTACTTTGTAGGATTACTAGGAAGTCGCCACGTTGGCAACATTATAAGTCATCTATTTTTTTGAGTTTTTTTTTTCACTTTGCTAGTCCATTTTGTGTAAATAAATCTAAAACAAAATTCAAAAAAAATAATAATAACAATTGATAAAGCCAAATAAACCAAAAAAACTCACTATTTTTTTTGTTTATTTTGATTTTTTTTTTTCGAGTAGAATTCAAAAACCTAGGATTTATTGGATTTTTTTTTAAATTTACTAAAACCGAAAATAAGCCAATAAAAAAAAAAAATCACCAAAAAGCAAATCCCAAATATCTGTGTGAGCCTACTTTTAGTTTAAAATTTAAAATTTATATTTAAGCAGTACTTCAAATTTAAAATTTTATATTTAAGTAATTTTACCTTTGAAAAAAATAGTTACTGTGGTAACAAATTTAATTTTTTAGCTTATTTATCTTTTAGCTCAAAATTCAAAATAGAAAAAATTAACCTTTTTAAAGTTGAGGTTGGGATATTTTTGTAGATTTTTTTAAGCTATGTTTGGAAAGTCCATTTGGGCTAAAATAACCATATAGGATAAAATTGGCTATTTTAGTCAAATATGACAAAATATTACATCCAAATAATAATCATTTTATTTTTTCTCTCACAAAAGTCAAAAAAATTTATCTCAAACAAAACTTTTTAGCCTCAGATTAAAATAATCAAAAAATTAACTCACATTCCAAACGAAAACTTAAGCTATAAAGTTATACTTTGTTGTACCTATTTAAAGTTGTACTTTGTTCTATCTATATATTTGTCTTATAATTTTCCTTAAAAAAATTTGGGATTGGAATATATTTTTGTAAGTAGTTTTTTTAAGCTAGTTTTTTTTTTTATATTTTATTTTAATAAACGTCAAAGAATTTATTTTATTTATGTCACCTCATGGAATATAAATATATCCTATGTCTAGTTTTGAATGTAAAGCTTTATAAAAATAACAGATTCATACTTTTCTCAACACATGATTTATTTATTTATCATCTTGTTACAAAAGAATGTGAGAAGCTAAAATGAGAGTGCATTTTTGCTAGTTATTTTGTTGTTATAATAATGTAACACACACACAAAAAACAAGACCAATACCTGCCCTTTTCCTCTTCTCCTCCCCAAAAACGTCATGTTGAGACCTTATAAGATGCACTATAAGAAATGCACTATAAAATATCTAAATTCATCAATCAATTAGTCTCACCCGCTTATCAAAAAAATATTTGTCTCTGGAAAGTTCAAGCATGACCTTCTAACACGAGCCTGCACAAATTGATCAACCAAAAAGTGAACTGCAACAAATATAGACCACTATTTCTTGCACCTGCAAACATTTTATTAATATCTACCTCATAGAACTAAATAGTATCTAAAATTTGAAAAAACCTAGAAACACAAAAATCGACCACAGACAAGACAACCCTCCCACTGACATGAGGTGGAACTTACCTTTTTGTGAGTCTTACAGTGAGAAGGTTATGTTCGATTTTGTAATTGATTTCTGTGCAAAATAGAACTGCTAAAATTTACAAAAGCAAATCATGTCCAAATCCCCAATAAATGTGAATCATTATTGCATCATCATTTTCATGTTACAACAGCTCGATTGCCAGCATAAATCTAAAGCCTAGTAACTAAGATACAACTGCTAGAAATGCTGAGTCCAAAAATTAGCAGACGACGAGGACAGAACAGATTGAGGAGAAACAGAGAAGGACTAGACTTCTGAGAAATTTTCAAGAATGAAATCCAAGTGACGGTTTCCAACTGAGCACCAAAAATATCCGGTTCTCAAAATCCTCTTGGAGTACACAAACACTGTTGGATTTTATGAACCCATAACTTTAGGGCTCATCTTTCTTTAATTCATACGACAACAGGATCAATGGACTTCACCAGCTCTTTGCCCATCTCTTTGCATCCAACCAATTTCTGATAAAACAAGCATTAGCCATTTAATGCCAATCAGAAAATTATTCAAGAAAAATTCAGCAACTATATTAACAATAAAGGTTTGATTCGCAATTTCAAAGCATATAAAGAAAAGTTTCCACTACACTAGATGGGGAGAAATAGCTTTCTCTTGGTTAATAACCATCACTCACTATGCAAAGCCAATGAAATAAAATAAAATAAATAATAAATCATTTTGCTCCCCAACAAATGCCAGACAAGGAAAGAAAAATGAAGAATAACAAAAGCAAAAATCCGCATGACTGAAGTAAATGGTCCACAACAGAAAAAGACGAAAAAATAGAAAAAATAAAAACACATACATTTCCTTCCGATTCCGAGTATATGTCACCAGTACGAAACCCCCTATTCAGAGTATCCACGACTGCAGTCTCAATTCTCTGGGCAGCCTTCTCTTCCCCCAAGCCATACTTCAAAAGCATAGCAGCACTGAGCACAGTTGCTAAAGGGTTTGCTTTATCCTGCACATTAGACCAGTGTGCACCACAAATATTCACATGCATTTACAAAAATGATAGCATTTATATTCAGAGGAAACAAAATTGAATTGTTGTAATTTCAACCTGTCCAGCAATATCAGGTGCAGACCCATGTATGGGTTCGAATAGTCCAGGTCCCTGGACACATGAATAATTGGCAAAAAAAATTATTCGACTACATGAAAACTCCCATTTATGAAAAAGGAATACTACAAAGAAACAAACACCCAAAACTAAAATCGTGCAAGTGATTTTCCAATACCGCTTCACCAAGACTAGCAGATGGAAGCATCCCAATACTCCCCGTAATCATTGAAGCCTCATCAGACAAAATATCGCCAAATATATTGTTTGTCACAATTGTGTCGAACTGCAATAGTTTGTGGTTAGAGAGATAAGACCTATAATTTATTTAATGTGCTTTGGATTAGCCATAAATAGAGTGAGAGAGAAATTACACAACTTATTGTAAAGATAAGGCAAACCTGTTTTGGATTACGAACAAGCTGCATTGCAGCGTTGTCAACATACATATGAGAGAGTTCAACATCAGGGTACTCTGATGCTATTGCCATTACTCTTTTCCTCCAAAGCATTGATGCCTGGCCAATATCACAAAATAATGAAACCTCATCAATATGGCATTGTAGTTCGAACTTTAGCCTCATCATGTGTTTACCATTATTGTAACATTTAAGTTTTCAGAGAAGCAAAGATGAACTTTATTATTAATTCACACATTGCATTTATTTAGTTATATTCTACTAGATATTTTAACCTCACAACTACACAGTTTATGATATACCATTACTGTTTCTAGTTCTACATAAGCATTGCCTAGAACCATTTAACAAACTAATAGGGTGTATTTTGCAAAAAAATTTACAAATCTAGTGTTGTGTGTTGAAATAAGAGCGTATTCAGTAGAAATAGTAACAGTAAAACATAGTAAAAAGTAACTGGCACTGGCAGGCTCCACATGCAGGGATCTAAGCTATTCAACCGAACATCACCCCTCACACTGGCTGGTATCCGATTTGAACCTGACCCCAAAAGGACAACCTTTCTGTGCATTGAAAAGATTAAGAGGCTTCTTATAATTTTTTGGGATCAAGCACTGCAGAGAAGAAGATAAAATTCCAGAAGTTAAGATCATTTGGTCACCAGCGAAAAAGCCCAGTAACTGTACCAATGAAGGAGATGACATGGCCCACACTGAAGATACTGCCAGTTGAGGGAAAGCCAAAGAGAAATTGGACCGAGGCAATCATCAAATGCATGGTGGCCTATAATTTAATGGAAAGTAATGGTCATAGATGATAACAAGATTCTTGTAGCCAATCCCAAAAAAAGTTACGACAATATATTGTCAAGGTGAGTTGAAATGAGATAAACATTCTGTGCATGATAAAGGACTGACATCAATGAAGGGTTATCTAACTTAACACCATTGATAAGATGATTTAGCAGTGACATTCCATACTCGTCCACTCATGATTGGACGTTTTTGGATAACATAAACTATACAAAGCTGATCATAGTTTCTCTCATGGAAACTTAGGATAAGTAAAAAACACAGGCCTATGTAGGGCATGCAATGGATTCATTTTCTACTTTCACAAACATGTACCAAACAGGGGTCCAACAAAACCAGGGCTGTTACCAACTTGCCACTGTTCATGTCTCAAGGATGTTAAGTATCCATTCTTTAAAAATTTCTTTTAAAGGGAACTTAGAGAAGATGATTATGTGGGGCACAGAGATGGCTGACCTATAGTTCAACACTTCCCATTACATGGCCTTTTTTGGTATGTTATGTGGTGATAGATATATACTTGACCTTGCTGATCAAAACATATATATGTGTGTGTGTGTGTGTATACACACACTTGACCTTTCTGACCATTCTTCTTTTTATTTATTTATTTCTCTTTCTGATTTCTTATACCAGTCACCTACCAATCAAACTTTTCTGTCTTCTAAATCTTTCAAAAGGTTCAGCATCTCATGTGTGTATTAATTGGTTGGTGTTATGTAATATTTACGGATAATGTGTATAATATCAATCTATAGAATGTGATTTGCAGTCTAAAATATCATTTGTTACTGCATTCGGAAATGTTTGCAGAAACCAGCAAATCATTATTTATGTTCTCTCTTTCTTTCGGCTTTGAGATGGTCATGAAAGTGGAACCAAAGTAAATTTCCCAAATAACACCTTAAATTGAAAAAAGATATAGTATAGGATATGTAAAACAATAAAATGATTTTTTTTTTTTTGAAAAAAAAAAAAAAAAAAAAAAAAAAAGAACTGTCAACTGCAAAGCTACCTCCAAGACATTTGCTTTATCAACAGAACAGAGTTTCCCACGCCGCTTCTGAGCAGTCTCAAATGCAATGCGAGCAATACGATCAATCTATGAAGAAAGATTTTCACATCAAACAAAAAAATATGAAGAAAAGTAGTATACACATAATATACAATGACAAGTGAAAATAGGCTCCTTTAAGGGCGGCTTGGGAAAGCTACAATCTCAGTCAGTTCAGGATTGTCTAAATGCACTTGGATTTTCTTTGATTGATGGTGTGCCAACTTAATCCACTAAAAAAATTAACAGACCCCAAATCTGAGATCTCTGAAAACAGGCAACCAGGGTGAAATTACAGTTTAGGGGAAGAGATACTACTATCTTCTCTTTTCAGTGGGCAAAATAATTTTATTTTGAAGTATCCTTTTCTCTTACCTTCTGTCTATATAAGCAGGACAAAAAAGTAATGCAGTCCTTCGGAAAAGAAGAAATTTTCATTTACTAACACCATAGATTATGTGTTCCACTTTCACTCATAAATTAGCCATTCATCAAAAACCCAAATAGAGCTCACCTAGGATCAGTTTTATTTGGTCTGGCTGGACAACAGCAAATTGTAACCACAAAACTTATAACATTGAAGACATAACAAAGATTATAATTAAAAATGTAACTGTAATAGTTTTCTAGATCTCGTTTCACAGGTTAACATCTGTGGGAGGGGTGGAGGGGGCGATGAAAGTAAAATTCTGGTATTATTCACATGGAAGTTCACTGGTAAAGGGAAGTTGCATCAGAGAACTACCTCATAGGTAGCATAGACCTCAGTGTTGAAACCAATCTCCTCACCATTCTCATTTGAGCCAAAACCCCTTGGTTTTCCAAAATAAATACCTATTGTCAGGAAAAAGAATCAGAATCCCAAAAAATAAAATACAAATGAGCAAAAGAAAAGAAGAGAGGCATAATGCAGAAAACTCATTCTGAATGACCTTAGCTTACATCCAAGTACACTAACCTCCTGTAAGCTCCCTCACAACCATGAGGTCAACGCCTTCAGCAACCTCTTTCTTCAAAGTTGAAGCATCTACTAACTGGATTTGGTAAACACAGAGAATGAACATCTAATAGTGGAAAACAACATATAGCATATTCATAGACACATTGCATACAAAAAGGCAATAATGAAAGTAGCAAAACACAGTCTCTTGTTAAATGGGTACTCATGAACATTCTAGAAAAGATAAGGCTCACGTTTAAACTAATTCAAGGAATTGTTTGCAGGGGCAGCCCTATGTATTGGAATGAATACTGGGTCAACTCACCCCATCAAATTGAAAATATTCAGCTAGATATATAAAATTTATTCACAAAATACGCATAAGATTTATCATTTGAGGGCATCAAGAAGAATGAAAACACTGGTTCAATCTTGTCTCTTTGTTATTGATGACTGGAGCCCAATCCAGCACAAAGGCCCAAGGCCATAACCTGGCCCACACCCTCCTTGGAGAGAGAAGCCCAAGCTCAACACCACAGGCTAGCTCGGTCGGTCATCTAACTTGCAGAACAAGGCTGCTGACCCTGATTGTAAGGTCAATTTCCCATTAAACCTTAGCTGCACCAAACGTGGCGGTCAGACAATGCCAAAACTCTGGACCGTCACCTACCACTTGACCCTGCAGGAATGTCAGAACACGGTCCCTAAAGCAGATACGCCACGTGGCATCCTCTAAGAGGGGTACCAAAGATCCATTGAGGTAACAAGTAAGAAATCCTACCCATGCACAAACACATTTTTCTACACACTGTTATCATAACATATCTATCCTCAAGCAAGACTTAGACATCTAACTTCTCCATCGGAGGGCCTGAAAGGAAGACACCCACCGGTGAATCCTTCCGGGCTTGTTTTGCAGGTTACCGACGGCAAGAGGTTGGTTTAAGACACACGGACTACTTCTCTCTCTAGTCATTGGGCCACTGGGAAGCTGCTATCATCAGTTATCATTTGAGGTCAATCTAATCTTTTTGTTTGGTACTTTAGAGTTAATCTAGTAAACAAACAAAATATTAAAAAATAGGATTTTTTTAAAAAAAAAAAAATTAGCGGAAACAGAATTGAGTTCAAAATAAACAATATTATAATTAATTTCATTTAGCAAGGGTTGGTTTGATGCAATTTGACTTTGTGTGTTGAAAAAATTTAAGTGACCCCATCAGCAAAATTCCTAGAGTCGCCAATGATCACTTGTACCACAGGCTTCTTCCATGGAAACTAACATGCAAGTTTCTTTTGATAAAATTATGCTGCGCAGATACAGGTAGACTAGCAGCCACAATAATAGTAACCATCAACTAAAAATTCAACAAATATACTCACCATCAACATAAACCGATATATAGTCAAAGCTTCAGGAAGGATAAGGTTTAGGGTTCGGTTATCTCTGTGCCCTTAAAAGGTAAACCAATAAATAAATATTTTAGAAAAAACAAAAAAGGAAATTATTCATTTCAACATGTCTTTTTGTACCTGCACAAGTTGTAGACTCTACTTGACTTTAAGGATTTGACTTTCACAAGACATGGCTCATGAATGCACAGTACAAAAATTGAAATGATAAGTCAATGTATCACTTGTTGCCTGGTGAATGAAAAGATTCCACTCCACTTACATGGATGCCAAAATTTTCAAATAACAGAAGTTCAAAAATTACATTTATATCTACAAGCTAGTTTACATGGACACATCTAACTGCTTGCCAGCCTCAAAATAAGTATCATATCAATGGAAAAGCTGCAAAGGGAATTATCGGATCATAACCTTGGATTTAATTTGAAGGACAAAAATCATTTTGAATTTAGTTTGATCTTTCATAATTTATAATTAAAAAAAGGGGGTCACAACCTCCTATATGAAATTTCAGATCTTCAAAATATGTAATAGACTGAATTTGATATGCTTCGTTATAGCTCAATGGCATCTGTACAACCAAAAATTAATGCGTAACATTATTATTAGTAATTCCACACAAACCACAAATATGTAAGAATAGGGATCTACTAAAAATCTTTTGTAAAACAAGGACATACTAGCTTAGAAAATGAAGAACTTATTTATCATAAGCTAACATAAGAAATAGAATTTTTAAAATATTTTTTTTAATGTGTTTTCAATAATGGTGATATGAGATAAGTTTTTTAATTTAATTTAAACTTATTTTTGTTTATAATATTAGCTAAGCATTGGGCCTTAATCTTGGGGGTGTCAAGGGATACCCATGAACCTGATTCTTCTCAAATATAAATCAAAAGCTACAAATTAGACCCTCATCAATTTCAGGTCCAAAACAAAAAATGTTTGGTCATAGTCTTTGGCCAGGAAAATCATGTCCCTAATTAAGTGCTTTATTTCACCAAGGTTATAAAGAAAATGCAGGTAAAAGTGGAACACATGTGCGATTGTGTATACATATCACCCGGAAAGAAACAATTTCCAAAACCATATGTGACCTATAATTTGTCTGTCTATTGACAAACCGTCTACACAAAAGGATCATAAATAGATACCTAATATTGACCTATTGACATATACAAAATAGTGGGGTTCCAGATACAATTGAGAACCACAATGAAAGCCTTTGCAGTATTGATTAGGTCATGCCAAAGGCAAATAAAATCAATATACACTGAAAAGAGTGTTTTATGCTGAATTTTATGATTTCATAATGTTATTTGTCCCTAGAGTATTTAATAGATTCATTCAATAGTTGAGGAATTAAATACAGGCATAGGGATTAGAGTTAGGGTTTGGGAAATTAGGATTTGAATTAAATACTTGTTCACTATTTGAAAAGTTTTGTGCAAACCTAGATTGTTTTTATTGATTGATGGACTGAATAAGAAGATCATGGAAATGGACATCCACTCCAAAGCCAACCAAGAATTTATTATACACACAGCATAACTTATGACAAAGTGTGGCAAGAACTGTTACTTGGGTATTTGAATTTCAAGCCCTTCATTGTAACCATATTTAATCCCATGAAGAGTCATGTGTTAATGCCTCACATAGTAACAAAAAACACTTGGGCATTACTACCGCAGCCAAATGGAGATGCTATCATTTACCAAATCTCACAGGGAACTGACTCAACTTAGTATTTTCTTTTGGCCAAAAGCTTGTTACCTTTGATCAGAGACACATTAGAGAACTTTATTCTCCCCTTCATTAAATTCAAACACTATTTACTGGTACATAATCAAATTTGAGAACTTTTAGAATACAAAGCAAGAGACTAGAACTCTGCATCATTTAAATGTAATAGGCCATGGAATACCTGTGGCAGGACAGAAGCTGGCCTCAAATTTGCAAAGACCTTAAGACCTGCCCGAAGCTGAAGTAATCCTGTCTCAGGCTTTAAATGTTTTTCATTATTATCCCATTTATATCTGGAAAACAAAAATCAACCATCACAGAAACTAATACCAACACAGAGAACCAAGTGGAATTGTGAAGGTAAGGAGATGCAATTACCCTCCAATTGCACCAAGAAGAACAGCATCAGATTTCTTTGCAGCCGAAAGGGTCTCCTCCGGCAATGGAACTCCAGTCAAATCCAAGGCAGCCCCACCCACAGGCATCTCCTTGAAACCAAATTCAATCCCTGGATACAAAATGCCAATTATAACTCACTGTTAAACCCTGAAAGTAATTTCGAGTGTGCCAGCAACATTGAAAAACCCTTTAAGCCAAATACTTATCAAGCGACTATGTAGAAGTTATTTTTGCCTCAATGAAGAGGACTTTAACAATGAGTGTCAAGTTGAGAACCAATTTGCAAGGAGAAAGATAAATTTGATAAATTATGGAAAGAAGTGGAGAAAGAGAGAAAGATTGGATAGGAAATTTTAATTGATTAATTGAATAACACTATTTCAAGTTAAAGTACATTACCTTTCTAAATGCAATAATTTAAATCTACTAAAAAAATAAAGGACATCTACAAACCCTGGATATCTCCTTGAAATAAAATTTAATCCTAATGCATAATGGCAATTAAACTTATTAAACCCTGAAAAAAAACAAAAAAAAAAAAGAAGAAAAAAGACTGGGTTTGGTTCTGAAAATCGTTGAAAAAAGGACAAAATTCGTAGACTAAACTATACATTACAGCAATGTTGACCCCGACAACAACATTCAGCCACATAAACAAATAGGATCAATTCGAATCATGCTCTTTTATTTTTTTTTTCCTTTGTTTTCTCGGTAAACAAAAGGAAAATGAAGCTAGGATTTTGAGAAAAGGGGTTTTGTACCTTCGAGAGAGCCAGCGAGCTGGAGGGCGTTCTTGGCAACGGAGATGACTTCGGGCCGATGCCATCGCCGGAAGAAGAGTGATGGAGTAGCGCCTTGAGGGTGAGGTGGCGGAGCAGCGGATCGTAGCGAATTTGGGGGCGTGTTTGGATAAAGATTTGGAATGGAAATGATGGGTTTTGAAGGGTTTCACAGTGAGTTGCAGAGAAGCCGCCATTGCTGATGAGGACTCACAATAGAACGACTATCCTCAGCGCACTGATAGCTTTTTGTTCAAAATTGTACGCTATTTTTTAGGTTATTACACGGAGATTCCTAGATTATTGAAAAATATTTATTTTGACTTTTAAATTATAAAAATTATATAAATAGATTTTTAAAATGGAAGCTTTTTGATAAATCTATTTTCTAAGAGTTTTATTTCATCTAACCCATATTCTTTTTGACTATTCCATTAGGTCCAATTTGAGATAAGAAGACCAAAATACCCTTTTCATCTACTTATTTTCCATTTAGTTCACATTATTTTCTCATATTTCAGTAAGTCCTATTGGTGACATAATTACCAAAATACCCCTAATGTGAATGTTCACACCGTCAATGTGAATGTTCATACCGTCAATGTGTAGGGGCCCGGCCCATGTCGATCCTCGTGGGTGCCCGGAAAAATTCGAGTTGGGCCGGGCCGGCCCACAAGCCAAAAAAATAGGCCCGGCCCTGCCCGTTGATAATGTGAATATTCACATTGACAAGTTAACATTCACATTGATAGGAGTGTAAAATTGGCCCGCGGCCCGAGGGCGGCCCGAAGCCAGCGGGCCCGGGACGGCCCGTTCATAATGTGAATATTCACATTGACATATCAACATTAACATTGATAAGAGTGTAAAATTAGCCCGTGACCCCGTGGGCAGCCCGAAGCCCGGCCCGGGTCTGACCCGGCCCGTTGACAATGTGAATATTCACATTGACATATTAACATTCACATTGATAGGAGTGTAAAATTAGCCCGTGGCCTGTGGTCGGCCCGAAACCCGCCCGCGGCTTGTGGGCTGCCATGGGCGGGCCCGGCCCGACCCGTTGATAATGTGAATATTCACATTGACATGTTAACATTCACATTGATAAGAGTATAAAATTAGTCCACGCCCCGTGGCTGCCCGAAACCAGCCCACGGCCCGTGGGCGGCCCGGGGCGGGCCCGGCCCGGCCTGTTGACAATGTGAATATTCACATTGACATGTTAACATTCACATTGATAAGAGTGTAAAATTGACTCACGTCCCATGGGCGGCCCGGGGCGAGCCCGGCCCGGCCCATTGACAATGTGAATATTCACATTGACATATTAACATTCACATTGATAGGAGTGTAAAATTGGCCCGTGGGCGGCCTGAAGCCCGCCCGCTGCCCAGGGCGGGCCCGGGTCGGCCCGTTGACAATGTGAATATTCACATTGACATATTAAAATTAACATTGATAACAGTGTAAAATTGGCCTGTGACCGTGGGCAGCCTGAAGCCTGGCCCAGGCCGGGTTAGGCCCGGCCCGGCCCGGCCCGTTGACAACGTGAATATTCACATTGACGTGTTAACATTCATATTGATAAGAGTGTAACATTAACCCGTGCCCCGTGGCTGCCCGACACCCGCTCACGGCCCGTGGGCGGCTCGAGTCAGGCCCGGCCCGACCTGTTGACAATGTGAATATTCACATTGACATGTTAACATTTATATTGATAAGAGTGTAAAATTGACTCGCGTCCCATGGGCGGCCCGAGGCGGCCCGGGTTTGGGTTCGGGCCTACCCAGAGCTGCGGGCGAGCTTCGGACAGCGGACAAATTTTACACTTCTATCAATGTTAGTGTTAACATGTCAATGTGAATATTCACATTATCACGGGTCGGGCCAAGCCCGCCTCGAGCTGCGGTCTGGCTTCGGGCCGTCCACGGGCTGCGGGCCAATTTTACACTCCTATCAATGTGAATGTTAACATGTCAATGTGAATATTCACATTGTCAACAGGCCAGGCCAGGCCCGCCCCAGGCCGTCCATGGGCCGTGGGCGGGTTTCGGGCAGCCCACGAGGAGCGGGCTAATTTTACACTCCTATCAATGTGAATGTTAACATGTCAATGTGAATATTCACATTGTCACGAGTCGGGCCAAGCCCGCCTCAGGCTTCGGTCGGGTTTCGGCCCGCCCATGGGCTGCGGGCCAATTTTGCACTCTTATCAATGTGAATGCTAACATGTCAATGTGAATATTCACATTGTCAACGGGCCGGGCCAGCCCCGGGCCGCGGGTGGGCTTTTGGCCGCCCATGGGCCGCAGGCTAATTTTATACTCTTATCAATGTGAATGTTAACATGTCAATGTGAATATTCACATTGTCAACAGGTCGGACCGGGCCCGCCCTGGGCCGCCCATGGGCCCCGGGCGGGTTTCGCGCCACCACGGGACGTGGGCCAATTTTACACTCGTATTAATGTGAATGTTAACATGTCAATGTGAATATTCACATTGTCAACGGGCTGGGCCGGGCCGGGCTGGGCCGGGCCGGGCCGGGCCCGCCCTGGGCTGCTAGCCAATTTTATACTCTTATCAATGTGAATGTTAACATGTCAATGTGAATATTCACATTGTTAATAGGCCGGGCCGGGACCGCCCCGGGCCGCCCACGGGCCGTGGGCGGGTTTCGGGTAGCCACGAGACACGTGCTAATTTTACACTCCTATCAATGTGAATATTCACATTGACATTGTCAACGGGCCGGGCCGGGCTCGCGCCCGGGCCGCTGGCGGGCTTTTGGCCGCCCATGGGTCGCGGACTAATTTTATACTCTTATCAATGTGAATGTTAACATGTCAATGTGAATATTCACATTGTCAACGGGCCGGACCGTGCCCGCGCCCGGGCCGCCCATGGGCCGCGGGCAGGTTTCGCCCCACCACGGGACGCGGGCCAATTTTACACTCCTATTAATATGAATGTTAACATGTCAATGTGAATATTCACATTGCAACGGGCCGGGCCGGGTCGGGCCCGCCCTGGGCTGCTGGCCAATTTTATACTCTTATCAATGTGAATTGTTAACATGTCAATGTGAATATTCACATTGTTAATAGGCCGGGCTGGGACCGCCCCGGGTCATCCACGGGCCGTGGGCGGGTTTCGGGTAGTCACGAGACGCGTGCTAATTTTACACTCCTATCAATTGTGAATGTTAACATGTCAATGTGAATATTCACATTGTCAACGGGCCGGGCCCGCCCCGGGCCGCTGGCGGGCTTTTGGCCGCCCATGGGTCGCGGACTAATTTTATACTCTTATCAATGTGAATGTTAACATGTCAATGTGAATATTCACATTGTCAACGGGCCGGACCGTGCCCGCCCCGGGCCGCCCATGGGTCCGCGGGCGGGTTTCGCCCCACCACGGGACGCGGGCCAATTTTACACTCCTATTAATGTGAATGTTAACATGTTAATGTGAATATTCACATTGCAACGGGCCGGGCCCGCCCCGGCTCGTCGGCAGGTTTCAGGCCGCCCACGGGCCAATTTTACATTTCTACCAATATGAATTTTAAAATATAAATTTTCACATCATTAATTGCTAATCCTTCAAAAAATATTTATAAGGGTATCAAAATTGAATATAAGGGCATAAGTGTCCAAGAAAATAGTGTAAATCAAGAAAATGGACTTTATGGAATAAAACTATACATACATGGGACTAAATGGGTTAAAAAATTCCTTCATGGACTTCTTGGGTTAAAACACTTCTAAATTGGACTTATCAATAAAAATCCCTTTTAAAATATTGGAAGTATTATTTTACCTCTTAAGGGATATTTTGGAAAAATGATTAAAAATTAATTAAGTTTTTCAACATTTTTAGAAAATGATTTGAAAAGTTGATAAAAGATTATATTTTTTTACTTTTTGAGTTAATATTTATTTATGATTTCACATCACAATAAAATAATCAAAATACCCCAAATGGTGATTTGCCCTATTCCTCAACTTGTAAACATGGAGGGTAGTTCATGTAATTTCACACCTTGCTTTTTGCTAACTTCCCAATAGTATTCTAGCGTTTTTAGCTGTCTCAAGCTATGTTTTTAAAGTTGCACAACGTAGCTTTTATTTGAGTTCTCAAATCACCCTAAATTACAAAAGTACTAGGGATAACCCATGCCTGAAGGCACGGTCAATAATTTTTTTGGTACCACACGGGTAACGGAATTCAATTGTAATAAATCAATTTAAAATGATATATCACTTTGGTTTAATACTTCACAATAAGAAGTTGAAATTGTTTCTACATAGTAAACTGACAAAAACATTCATAAATTTCAAATAACAAACTTCAAAATTACAGTCCAAATAATGAATTTTATATTACAATGTAGCATAAGCAAATAATAGAGTCTAAAATATTTGCTAAAATTCAAGTCCAAACAACAAATTTTAGAATTCAATCCACGTCAAAATGACACATGTATAGCAAACCTTCAATAAAAAGATGTTACTAAATTAGTATCATAACTGGTAACATTTTCACTTTATCAGATTTCAATACCTTCAAGAAAAGGTGAATGAATATTTTGATACAAAAGAGTAATCATCTTATCTAACTAAAAAAAATAATAATTAACCATCCGGTTTAGAATGAGAGCCGACCAACTACACACATAAAGAGAAGCAACATAACCCAACGTTTCCAACACGGATCAGCCACCTACAACAAAATCACTCTCTTAAATTCACTTTAAAAAACCAATAGCTATGAGAAATCGCATCAAAATACATGTGAGAAATCAATAAAATGATTCTTTAAAAGCAACTCTAATTTGACAACAAAATGAACTCATTGCAATAATAAAAATAATTTGAAGAACAATAACAAATGCATGAATAGCTTAATATTATATTATTGAATCAGATGATTTTACGGTTTCAATTTGAACAATACCAAAAAAAACTCAACAACCCATGTTTAAAAGTGATAATTGCATATTTCACAATTTTTTGCAATGACATTGTCATAGCAATGGACTAAAGGCTTGGTTTAATTCGGTTTGGTTTGGTTTGAACATTGTCATAGCAACAAATAATCTTCTTTCAATTTGTTTTGTAATTAATCCCCTTCTTTCAGCACAAAATTCATGTACTTCTCTAATAGCTTTGAATATATCAATGGTAAGCATACTTCTAACCCCATCATTGGCTGAAACACACATGAAAAATAGTATTAAGCGAAGATTCTAAACATGAATGTAAGAGAGAAATTTACACAGGCTTTACATAGTGAAATCTATCAATAAAATGATAACTCTTGTATAGAAGTCTTCCTAGTTGAACCAGGGAGCAAATTTCAACAACAGCAAAAATATGAATTGGGCAAAACTCTCCAAACACTTTGATCTAGATAATGAATTACTACAGTGAAGCAAACATAGAACACGCATTGATGAACTCGCCATTTTTCCAATTATCTAAGCTCTGTAAATAGATCAAACAATAAAATTAAAATTAAAAAGCCCTAAAAAAACACAAACTATTCGTCCCAAAATTCACGAAAAAATAAAAAATTTGTGTCATCACTACTATAAAAAACAATATTTGTAATCTTTGAAAGGCATTATGAGGCCACAATTTTAAGTTCCCAACAATGCATGAAGCAACACATGACAAATTAATTGAGAAAAAAAATAAAAATAAAAAATAGAGATGATATGAAATGCATAGCTTGTATTGGCCACAACAAACACTAAAACTAATTTTGAATGAAAAAATGAATCTGAACAATAATCCCGCAAGCAAAATCAGTTTTTTCCTTTGATATAAAGGACCAATCATCACTTCACAAATAAAATCAAATGTTTTACATAGAAACAAAATGAAGATGCTATCTAAGTTTGAATGAGACATGAGAAATTGCCCTTTTACTCATAAAGACTTCAAAACAATATTTAAGCGATTACTATCATAAAAAAAAATCTCATGGATAACTAAATTAGTGCATCAAATCTTTAGTTAGTGTATGTATATTACTTAGTACAACTGTATCAAATCATTCTCCCATTTTCTAATTTTTGGTATTTTGTCTTCTACAAAACGAATTGCCTCCCTAAACATTTAGAATTTTCAAGTGCTTTATATGGTTCAAGCCATCCCCAAACCCATCCAGAGAATAAAAAAAATTACCAAGATAAAATGTGGGGAAGTGAATCACAACATAGCTAAAACTAAAGCAAGTAAAACCAGTTAACAAAGATATTCAGTCTTCTGACCGTACACCTAAACTGAGACTTGAAGCAGCAAAGGAGCTATACATAAACATAAAGAAAAAGACAATCAAAATACAACTAAATTATGTACAAAGCACAATCCCAAAGACAAAAACGCTCAACGAAATTCACAAAATGCCATTGTCATCACTTGCAAAGAGGTTGTGTGTGTGTGTGTGTGTGTGTGTGAGAGAGAGAGAGAGAGAGAGAGAGAGAGAGAGAGAGAGAGTAAAACTAAGTAGAGCTCTTTCCGGTCTTTAAATTATGTTGTAAAGAAACTAACTTTTAAGGTAATCCCACTTACATCAAAACCAATAGAGCTCTTCTCCTCATTCAAGTCTAGGAATTCAAACTAAGTAGAGCTCTTTCCGGTCTTCAAATTATGTTCTAAAGAAACTAACTTTTAAGGGGGAGAGAGACATTTGTGATAGACAGAGGTACTGGTAAGTAAGAACCAGAGGTCTAGCGTCAACACACATTTTGTTCAACTTATACTTTTAACCGTCAGATGTTGATTAGGATTGATCTCAACCATTAAAAACAATTGTATCTCTAAGACAATTGTAGATACAATTGTAGGACATATTCAAAAACCCTTGTGGTTTATTATATAGATAAGTGGATTTTCATTTTTGTTTTGTGGCCTGTCGAAATATATAACCCACTTTGAAATCAACCATCAAAAGTATTCTTACGCAATAACAACCTTTATTGCATCAACAAAGAAACCATTGTAAAGGGCTTTGGATCAAGACCTGGTGGGGAGGGGAAGTGTATGCAGATGTGAAAGAGTGAGAGGGGTTTGTATATGTATGTATATATAACTATTTATAACAATTGCAAAAGCTAAAGTCATCAAACACAAATAAAAAGTTCAATTTCTGGTTCTAACCACATTAAATCTTAACTCTTAAACATGATTTCAGAAGTTCAACTTTTAGCCTCTAAACACTTAATAGAACATTTAGAAAAATTAATCCAGCAAATATAATTAATTTCCAACTAATAAAAAAATTTCTAAACATAAAATTTAGCATGTAGCATAAATATTAACTATCCAGTTCATATTGATATTTTTGCCAATGTACATTTGTAATCATTTTAACTTATATCTCCTCTTTTAAACTAAATCAAATCCATTAATTTAATTGCAGACCATTTCCCGTTGTCGTATCCTCTATATCTTTCCCTCATTGTTCTATTCATTTGGTTGCACTTTTTTTCTTCCTATACCTCCATTTCCTGACATCCCACAATCTCATTGCACAACCAAACCCTTTCTCTGCTTTTTGTTTAAGTTCTTTCTCACCCATGACATACCAATGCCATGAAAATGCATTTTCAAAAGTAGACCAACTAATATACTTCAAACAAAAGTAGCTCTTTGAATTGAAGCTTAAGGTGCTTAAATTTGGATTAAAGTTTTTTCATAGTCATGATCAATCTAATTTTAAGATGTTTATATTATCCAAAATAATACGCGCAAGATAAAAACTCAATGCAGTTTCGTTATCATGAAAGAGTAAAATATGAACAATTTATCAAATAAAATAGTACTCAATACCTAAAAAATGTATTTATGTGAGAAAAACATAATAATTGCTCAAATTATACACTGAGTATCAAACAGAGAAGCTGCATTCTGGAAGAAAAAAATAACATGAAGATAAGGTTACTTCGTGCCTTATGCTAGTGGCCATAGAAATTGAATGTCAACCGCATGTTGGAACAATCTTCTGTGTAAATAAAATAAATTGAAACAAAACCAAACAAATAAATAAATAACGTACCGAATTTATTTATCGAACTGAATTAAAAAAAAAAAAGACCAAATCGAGTGTGTGACACTCTGTCCTTAAGACAGATTCGCCCTGCTATAGTGCTTACAGATAAGTGGCGTCTATCTCCCAAAACACAACAATCTTCACAAATTTGTAGTAGCACTCCAAACAAATTTGTACGGCGAACTAGAACCTTGTGTTCTATACTCTTTTTAATTTGCCTTTAAAAACTAATATGAAGATAAATAATGCAAAGGAGCAAAATGGACTGCAAATGAAGATTTCAGACTGTTTTTTCGAATTGAAAAAACTGCTGGATTGGTTTAGATATAAATAGGACTGAAAAGGTGTGAAATCAAACTTCAACAAATATGAATTTTGAATAAACAGGTGCTGTTTGAAAACTGGACAGATTTAAACCTGTAACTAAACAGATACAGTTACTGTTTTGAACCTGTAACTGCCAGGGCAATTTTGAAATTGAATCTGTCTGAAATATAACAGATTGAAAAACTGTTTGGATAGTTTTGAATTTGTCTGGCAGTTTAAAAAACCTGTCTGAAATTTGCAACTGTAGTGGAATATGGAAGAGGCACAAAAAATTTGAATTTAAATTTAAATTAAATTCCCGTAATAATTTTTTGAAAAAATTCAAATGAATTTTGTCCAAAAAATTTAATACAAGAACCGACCCGACCCACAACCGGTACGGCTCGGCCCGGCCGGACGGACGGTAGCGGCGGCGCGCGCGCGCGTGGTGATTTGGGCTAAGGTTTACTTTGTCCATAACTCCTCCCTTCTACAAACTTGGGGTGCCCCTTGGGGCCCAACCCAAGTGTTGTAAACTAGAGCTTATATACTCAATAAAACTCTCTTAAAGTTTTAATGTGGGACAACCCATTTCAAGGAAACCCACATTTAATCCTTTAAATGTCCAATTCCACGAACCCGAAAATGACGTCAAGTTCCCATTCATTCATAAATGGTTTTGACGAACTGTCTTCACTGTGTGACTTACCATGCGGCAAGGAACACGTCACCTCTTCAGACCCACCCCAAAATACGTTTGGGGCCCACTCAATTTTGGACTCAAAGTTGGCCCAAAATAAGCCTTATAAAAACCAATTTTCCAACAATCCCCCACATGAATGGAATTTGACGGAGAGAAAATGCAACAACATGATCTAATTACAGAGAGTACAGAAATTGGAAATATTTTACAAAGGATAAGTAGCTTTTGGCTTTGAACCTTCCCTTGTGAGACACTATTGGATTTACTAGCTAACCAGTGAACATGATGTCTTGAACTGTTCAGCCGTTTGTGTAAACCAAGATAATAGAACTCACACAGTATATCCCCAGACAGTTTAATTCTCACTATTGTGTTCATTTTGGCCCTGAACAACCTGGTCTTTCATGAGTGCTTTAGAGAATTGTAGCCCTTCACAAATCTCATAGAACCGGCCCAGTTCACACTCACATAGGTGATTCTTATGAAGAGTATCCTGCCATACTCCACTAGGTTTACCTAGATATAAGAATCATTAAAATTATTACTTAACCTAAAATGCTGCAGACATCACTATTTCATTATAGAAATGGGTAGGAGTTTGACTCCCCAGTGATCCTTGTGAGTCATACACAACTCGGTTATCCCTTTGAACCTAGATCTTGGGATCTCCAGTCAACTAGGTTGGGTTGCCGTTGTGGTAACTCTTATTTAATAGGCTTTAGTCCTATTCCCTTCGATAAATTCTCAACTAGCTCTCTTGTTAACCCTTTGGTTAGTAGATCCGCTATGTTGTCTTTAGACTTCACATATTTAATGAAAATAATTCCATTGGAGAGTAGTTGTCGCACAGTGTTATGTCGACGACGAATGTGTTGTGACTTACTGTTATACATATGACTCTGTGCTCTACCAATTGCTGATTGACTATCACAATGTATGCATATAGCAGGCACCGGTTTTGGCCATATTGGAATATCTTCAAGGAAGTGACGAAGCCATTTTGCTTCTTCTCCTGCTTTGTCTAAACCTATGAATTCTGATTCCATAGTAGACCTAGCAATGCAAGTCTGTTTGGAAGATTTCCAAGATATAGCCGCCCCACCAAGAGTAAAGACATACCTACTGGTGGACTTTGAGTCTCTAGTATCTGATATCCAATTTGCATCACAGTGTCCTTCAAGTACTGCTGGATATCTAGTATAATTAAGCCCAATGTTACGAGTAAATCGGAGATATCTAAGAACCCTTATAATAGCTTTCCAGTGTTCTACTCCTGGATTACTCGTATATTTACTTAATTTACTTACTGCATAAGCTATATCCGGGCGAGTGCAGTTCATCAAGTACATTAAGCTTCCAATAATTTAGGCATACTCTAATTGAGAAATACTTTCCTATACATTCTTTGAAAGAAACAAATTAACATCTACAGGTGTTCTAGCAAGATGATCATCAGCTTTACTGAATTTGTCAAGTATTTTCTCAATGTAATGAGATTGTGACAAAGCATATCCGTCTGATGTTTTGGTAATTTTCATACCAAGAATTACATCAGCAATGCCCATGTCTTTCATGTCAAAATGTTTATTTAACATTTTCTTGGTAGTTTTAATCATGTCATTATTACTACTTATGATGAGCATATCATTTACATAAAGACATACAATGACATAACCTCTGTCTGTGTTTTTAATATAAACACATTTGTCACACTCATTAATTTTAAATCCATTTGACATCATTGCCTTGTCAAATTTCTCATGCCATTGCTTTGGCGCTTGTTTTAAACCATATAATGATTTAACCAATTTACACACTTTCTTTTCTTTTCCTGGAACAGAAAAACTCTCTGGTTGTTCCATGTAAATTTCTTCATCTAACTCACCATTTAAGAAAGCGGTTTTCGTATCCATTTGATGAATTTCTAGATTGTACAAAGACCTAATAGCAATTAATATTCTAATGGATGTTATTCTAGTAACTGGTGAGTATGTGTCAAAGTAATCAAGACCTTCTTTTTGTCTATACCCTTTGACCACAAGTCTTGCCTTGTATTTGTCAATTGATCCATCCGCTTTCATCTTTCTTTTGAAAATCCACTTGTACCCAAGAGGTTTACAACCTAGTGGCAAATCCACCAATTCTCAAGTGTGATTTTACAAGATGGATTCAACTTCACTATTGATAGCTTCTTTCCAAAAAGGGGCTTCAGGACTGGACATAGCCTCTTTAAAAGTTAAAGGCTCATTTTCTAACAAATATGTTAGAAAATTTGGACCAAAAGATTTTGAGGTTCTAGCACGTTTACTACGCCTAGGTTCCTCTTTCTCATTTGGATCTAACTCTTGATCATTACTAGTAATAGCATCAAAAAATCTTTTATTAGTACTGGTCTCTTGTCCAGTCTTATTTGGAATACATGTTCAAAGAATGATGCATTCTGAGACTTAATAATAGTATTTACATACATTTCGGTATGTTCTGATTTATAAATCAAAAACCGATATGCACTATTATTCTTGGCATAACCAATGAAAATGCAATCAATGGTCTTAGGACCTATCTTAGTCTTTTTAGGACTAGGAATAGCCACTTTAGCCAAACACCCCCACACTTTTAAGTATTTGTAGGATGGTACTCTCCCATGCCACAATTCATAAGGTGTTTGATTCACTTTTTTTAGGGGTACTTTATTTAAAATATAATTTGCAGAAAGTATTGCTTCCCTCCACAAGTTCTAAGGTAATCCAGAACTTATTAAGATGGCATTCATCATTTCTTTTAAAGTCCTATTTTTCCTTTCAGTAATTCCATTTTGCTGAAGTGAGTAAGGAGCGGTGGTTTGATGAATTATTCCATGTTCTTTACAAAACTCACCAAAAGGTGATTCATATTCACCATCTCTATCACTTCTAAGTTTCTTAATTTTCTTACTAAGTTGATTTTCAACTTCACTCTTATATTGAATGAAAGTTTCCAAAGCTTCATCCTTGGTTCGAATTAAATAAACATAACTATATCTAGTATAGTCATCTATAAAAGTGATAAAATACTTTTTCTCACCTCTAGTTTGAATTGATTTAAAATCACAAATGCCACTATGAATTAATTCAAATGGTTCCGTACTTCTTTCAATTGAATGAAAAGGAGTTTTGGATAATTTTGCTTAACACAAATTTCACATTTATGATTTGAATCAATGTCAAATTTAGGTAAACATTTCATATTAATTAATCTACGCAAAGATCCATAATTAACATGTCCTAGTCTACCATGCCATAAATTTGAAGACTCAAGCAAGTAAGAAGAAGATGTATTTTTATTAATAGCTGAGGGTACAACGGTCATTACATTCATCTTGAAAAGGCCATCAGACATGTAACCTTTTCCTATATACCTCCCATTCTTAGTAAGTACAAATTTATCACTCTCAAACACTAGCCTAAACCCATTCTTACTCAACAAAGATCCAGAAACAAGATTCTTGTGAATGTCTGGTACATGCAGCACATTATTGAGAGTGAATTCCTTTCCAAATGTCATCTTCAAAACAATCTTCCCTTGTCCTTCAACTTTGGAAGTTGAGGAGTTACCCATAAAAAGTTGTTCACCATTGTCCATTGTAGAATAAGATGTGAACATCTTTTTGTCGGCACAGATATGACGAGTAGCACCCGTGTCCACCCACCATTCTTTAGGATTTCCGACAAGATTTGCCTTGGAAACAACTATAGAAAGATTGATGTCATTTATACCATTGGAAATATTGTCTACTTCGGTCATATGGGCTTGAGTAGGCTTCTTGCTTGTTCTTCTTTTGCTTTTGCCTTTGCTACGGCAATCTTTGGCCCGATGTCCCTCTTTGTCACAGATGTAACATTTGCTATTAAACTTGTACTTTTTATTTTCCCCTCCTTTAGAGCCTTGTGATGAACTTTCTCTAGAAGACTTCCGTTTCTTGGTTTTTGAAGCATGTTCCACCACATTTGCCTTAGACTCCATAGAATGCTTATCAGCCCGTTTTTCAGAATTGCAGTTGCCCTCCTCAATCCTCAAACACACAATTAATTTTTTTAAAGACATTTCTTTGCGCTTGTGTTTGAGGTAGTTTTTGAATTCCTTCCAGCCTTGTGGTAATTTCTCAATTAAGGCTGCAACTTGGAAGGATTCACTGAGAGACATGCCTTCTACGTGAATGTCATGCAGAATGAGTTGGAGATCTTGAACTTGGCTGATCACAGTCTTAAAATCAACCATTACAAAATCCAGGAATTTGCCAACCACAAATTTCTTTGAGCCGGCATCTTCTGTTTTGTACTTTTTCTCCAAAGACTCCCAAAGTTCCTTTGCTGTTTTGATAGGACTGTAGACGTTGTATAATATATTGTCAAGTCTGTTCAAGATGTAGTTTCGGCAAAGGAAATCAGTATGTTTCCAGGCATCGACCGCAACAACCACTTGCCGGTCGGTTTTATCCTCTTTCAAAATAGGAGCATCCTCAAGAAGAAAACGAGCCAGATTCAGAGTTGTAAGATAAAACAACATTTTCTGTTGCCATTTTTTAAAATCAGTTCCAGAAAACTTCTCTGGTTTCTCACCGTGATTTACCGGTGCTGTCACAACAGGAGAGGGTGTTGGCACAATTGCCGCCACCACACTAGTACTTGTTTGAGTATTTGTTTCAGTAGCCATGAATTCTAAATTATAAAACAAAATTATAATTAGAATTTATACTACACAGAAAATTAATCCAAATTCACAGAATTAAATTCTGTAAAAATAAAATAAACAAGAATGTAACTTTTATTTTTCAATTAATTTGGAAATAAAATAAAATTTTATTTAACCAAATTAATTCCACACAGAAAATTAAATTTCTGTAACACTTCACTAATTAAAACACTAAAACATAATTTTAATTAATGAACACTCAGAAATAATTTCTGAAAACCAAAATTAATTTCTGAAAAAATTCCACAAATAAATATTCTAAATTGTTAATGATACCAGTATATTACTACTAGTTGTCAAAGAAAATAGACAATATATTACTACAATCTGTCAAATAGCGTATAATCACTATTTGTTTTTCCAACCAGAATATTATTTTGTAAATTAACAGAAAATAATTTTTGTAAAAGAAGAAAGAGAAAGGGAAACAAACAAAAAATTCTATAAATAGAATAATTCGGATCTGTCTTAAGATTGTTCCAACACCGCAAACTAAATTGATTTAGACGTAAACCATATTGCACAACCACCACCCTCACTATATTCCCCTCCGAGAACATCATTTTAAATTTAGATAGAATTTAAAAAGGAAAAAGAAAAAATTGAGGGAAATATAAAGTTATTATGATTCAAATACAACCTTACATACGTAAACAAAATTATTTTTGTTGACGAAATGGTACCAATACATGTTTTATAGAGGGACCAATTTGAGAGAGAGAATAGATAAATGCATGCTCTTTACAACTATCAATTAGTAAGCAAATTGATACGTACGCAGTTCCCCTAATATATTTTCTGCCACTAGGAATCCTTAAATCAGTTAATTGATCAAATGTAAAATTAACCGTAAAGATAAATATGTGATTTTTTTATAATTATAATTCATAACTACACAACTGAGTGAGTAATAAGCCTGTGAAACTGGGCAAAACTTTGTCAAGCCAAAATATTATTTCTGCCACTCTACCCATTGGCAATATAAACTTAGGTTTTTTCTTAATGTTACCCCCAAGCCAAAATATTGATTCTGCCACTAAACCCATTGGCAACATAATTTAATTATGAGGCCAGGCTTGATTATTCTAATGCTATGTCCTGAAACCATAATAGAAATATAAAATTAGAAAATATTGTTCTAATGCTATGTCCTGCGAAGACTAATATATTGAAAGCGTAATAGAAATATAAAATTAGAATAAACATCACCAAGAACAAAGAGACTATCATTATGTTTAGAGACCAAGTTTAAAACATTAACCAACTTTTAAGAAGAGTTGTCTCAGTTTACAGGTGATGCTACATTTCCTTCCAACAAAGGAGCAATAAGGAGGATGTGCTCCTAGTAGTGCTTGATCCACCCACTTGGCGTCTATTGGGTTACTAAGTGGAGTAAATGATCTTAGAAATGATAACAAACTGAGTGAATATTAAATTAAATTGAGTGAATATTGTTTTGTATCCTATACATGGCAGGATAACATACTGAGTGAATATTTATATACAAATTAAACAACATAGAAATTAAAGCTCTATTTCTTTCTCTAAAAAAAAGGTCTCATCAAATGGTTCAACAATTAAAAACTAACCTCTCTATATCTCATAATGGTTAATCAATTCTCATCTCTATCTAACCCATTTTCGTCAAATTTATCGTCTCTCGCAATAAAACCTATCAATTATGACCCACTTCAATTTAAAATATCAAATTTAGTAAATAATAATTTGAATTTGAATACATAAAGATATCCAGTTAAACTAACCTAGAACAATGAAGCTCTCAACAACCAATCAGAGAATTCCAAGAAAATACAAAGACTTTTGCTAATGAGATTAATTAAAGCTTGAACAGTATGATACTACAAATTCACACCAATTAACTCATGAATTATTTTGTTAAGAGCCTATTCGTTGAAATAGAAAAATGAAATGTGGTTTAGATTTAACTAAGACAAAATATAAAAATAAAAGATAAAAAAATAAACATAACAAAGAAAATCCATTAGCATCAAATCATCCATCTTGTTGTGCCCTTGGGTCAACATCCACTTATCCACATGTAGGGGAAAAAAAAAACCTCTCACACATACAAGAACAAATCTAGTAGTCCATGCCTAAACTGATGAGCATGACAAATTTGGTAAAAAAAAATTCTTATTTTTTGATGACATGACAAATCTCGTATTCCATGGCGTAACTCAGATTACACCTAATCCTACATTCCTAAACATGTATCAATGTCAACATTAAGAAAAGCATAACAACAGAAAGGATAACAAACTGAGTGAATAGTAAATTAAACTTAGTGAATATTGTTGTGTCCTATACATGGCAAGATAACATATTGAGTGAATATTTATATACAAATTAAACAACATAAAAATTAAAGCTCTATTTTTTTCTCTAAAAAAAAGGCCTCGTCAAGTGGTTCAACAATTAGAAACTAACTTCTCTGTATCTCATAATGGTTCATCACATTTCATCTCTCTCTAACCCATTTTCGTCAAATTTATTGTCTCTCGCAATAAAATCTATCAATTATGACTCACTTCAATTTAAAATATCAAATTTAGTAAATAATAATTTGAATCAGAGAATTCTAAGAAAATATAAAGGCTTTTGCTAATGAGATTAATTAAAGCTTGAACAGTATGATACTGTGGGGATATATTTTCTGAGTACCAACACGTGGCAAGGTGACGCCGACGTGTCAGCCGAGGTGCCACGTGTCCTGGTCGTTGTGCCGAGGTGATCTTGGTGTTGCGGAGGTTATCTCCGAAGATGTCGGAATCCGAGATAAGCGGATAAGGGACAAGAGTCCTAAAATGAAGAAAGACTTTAAGATGGATAATGATAGTATTCTTAGGGAGTCTATCCTTATCTCTTGAGGAATCCAAAGTAAGCACTGAATGGGAGTCCATAGAAGTCAAGCTTCTATCGGGACTAGGATTGAGTTAACTATAAAAGAGAGGCACCCCCGTGGGTCTAAGGTACGCAATTTATGCTTTGAGCAGTGAATTTAGCACTTGATTATCTTTGAGAGATATACTGACTTGATCGTCGGAGTGCCCCCGGGTGGACGAACCACTGCTGGAATCTTCTTTTTCTGTTACAGGTTAGTCAGGTGTCATCTATTCTGCCGGTGCTCTCTAGCTGATTACTAAGCGGGCAGTGTGATCAGAAAATCACTCACACAATTTGGCGCCGTCTATGGGAAAGATAGGAGAATAGATGGCCAGCAACGGACAGAAGGAAAAGATTGGGGACGACACTCCTGCTGGGAGTAGGAGACCTATTAACTTTGATGTCACAGGAGACGAATGCAACACAGAAACACGTGAGCAGAATCACGGCGTAAAGGACGTCGGCCAGACTAGCGACACACCAAAGAAACCAGATCGAAGTGGCTACTACAACGAAGACGACCTCCAGGTATGGAAGGATAGATGCCTGCGGAGGGATGAAGAGATGAAAGAGATGGCAAACAAATTGGCAGACCTGCAGTCGGTCGTCAATTTCATGATGCAAAATAACGTCATGCAGCCACTATTCCCGCTGCAGGACACGCCGATCCCAACGGCCAATGCCCAGAAGGGAGGGCAGAGAACAATCCCCGTAGCCCTTCAGCACAACGGGAGTGAAAGACACTCTCACCGACCTTCCAGGGAGGTCGGACGAAGGGAGCCAAGAAGAGAAGAATCACGGAGGACGCATCACACAAAGGAAGCAGAACCCAAGGGACATCGGCATGTTCAGGGACAGGCGCTGTGCTTCGACACAACTCATGGAGAGGGGTCGAAGAGGACTCACCACGAAGCCGAAAGTAGTGCACCGAAGAGACTGAAAGCAGGAGATAGCCGAGCTCCTGGGAGGACAAAGGAGGACTTAAGAGATTACCTCAAGAGAAAGTAACAGAATGCCTACGCCGAGGTAACCTTCCCAGATAAGCCAAGGACACCATTCTCGGTGCAATTGGACAGGTTTGAGGCGCCGAAGAGATTCAGTATGCCGAGGTTTCAAATATATGATGGTAAGTCAGACCCCAACTTCCACGTCGGATTATATTTGAACTCAATGGCATTGTATAGTGGGAACGAGCCATTGCTCTGCAAAGTATTCCCCTCATCCTTCGGGGAGATTACATCAGATTGGTTCCACAAACTACCAAAGGGAAGCGTGAAGACTTGGGAAGGCCTGGCCGAGATGTTTGTGGCCAGGTTTGTGACAAACAAGCTGCAGCCATTAAGGGTGGACGCATTGATGGCTCTGAAGATCAGTAAGGATGAAGGCCTTAGGGCCTATGCAGAAAGATACTATGAGGTATTCAACCGAATACCAGAGTGTAATCAAGAAGTGGCGGTCGTGTCATTCAAGAATGGCCTAAAAGACAACTGCCCACTGCGGAAATCCTTGGCAAAAACTTTGCCAAAAAGCATGGAAGAACTCATGGCAAGAATCGAGAAGTATGCCAGAGCCGAGGAAGACACGTCGGGGACTAAGGAGATAAAGCAAGAGAAAGGAAACAGCTCGTCGAAGCGAGGCCGAGGTAACAACGGATCGAACAGGCAAGAAGCAGAACTAAGGGCTGCACAGGCAGTGACGACTGTGTTTCGAATCCCAATTTACAAAGTCCTAGAACAAATTCGGAACCAGCCCTATTTCAGAGCACCAGCAAGGGCAGCAGGGGAATTCATGGGGAGGAACGTTGGCAGGCGTTGTGTCTACCACAATGAAGAAGGGCACTTAACTCAGGGTTGTAGAGCCCTGAAAGCATACTTGGAAGACTTGGTAAGGCAAGGCCATCTGAGAGATCTGGTCGACGAGGCCAGAACAAGAGAAGAACAGGCAAGATTGCCTCAAGCACCAGCAACTCCGCCTCCTCCAGCATAGCAACCACAGGCAGGAGGACCTCGGGTGGTTAATGTGATTCACTCAAAGGTCAACGAGAACGAAATCAGAGGGGAGACCCAGAAGGTAAAACACCTGCAACATGTCTATCAAGTCGGGGAGAAACGACATCGGGCAGAAGAATGCCAGGGACCAATGATAACCTTTACTGAAGCTGACCTAGAGATGGTCCAGCATCCGTATAATGATGCCTTGGTAGTATCCCTCCAGGTTGGGGAGTGCCAAGTGAAACGCATCCTGATTGACCAAGGCAGCTCTTGTGACATCATGTACGTCCGATGTTACAAGGAGCTGGGCCTTCACCCAGACGATATGGAACAATCCAATGGCCCAATGGTTGGGTTCAATGGAACGCCGACATGGCCACTGGGAGCAGTAAACTTGGAGGTGCAGGCTGGCACCAGGAAGATCAAGACAAAATTCACCATCATCGACACATCCTCCCCTTACAACATCATCTTGGGAAGGCCATGGTTGCATGCAATAGGGGCAGTTCCCTTAACATTGCATTAACTATTGCGATTCCCAACAAAGCATGGGATAGAGGAAGTCAGGGGCGATCAGCTGCAGGCGAAGAATTGCTCCATGGCAGCAATGAAGTCTACCTGCAGCATACGAGAGCCAGAAAAGGCAGAAATTGAAGATGAGGACGTGGAAGTCCTAGAAGATGTCGGCAAGGAGCCAGTCGAGAAAAGTGAAGAGGCACTGAAGAAAATCCTCGTCTAGGATGGGGATGAAGAACGCTTCTTTCTTCTTGGTTCGGGCTTAGCCGAAGAAGAGGAAAAAGAGTTAGAAGCTTTTTTGAGAGCAAATATTGAGGTGTTTGCTTGGACACCTTACGAAATGCCTGGCATTGACCCCGAGGTCACTTGTCACAAACTGAATGTTGACAGGTCGGCCAAACCTGTAATTCAACGAGCCAGAAGACCGACGTTGATGCACGTTGAAGTAGTAGAGGAAGAGGTAGACAAACTTCTGGAGGCTAGGGCCATTAGAGAAGTTCACTACTCGACATGGCTATCCAACACAGTAGTGGTAAAGAAGAAGAACGGTAAATGGAGAGTCTGTGTAGACTTTACCAGTTTAAACAAGGCCAGTCCCAAAGACAGCTTCCCTCTACCCAAGATTGACCAGCTAGTGGATGCCACTTCGGGGCATGGAAGAATGAGCTTCTTAGATGCCTACAGGGGGTATCACTAGATTGCTATGGACCCTGCGGATGAAGAGAAGACCACATTTATCACTCTTAAAGGGCTATACTACTACAGAGCGATGCCTTTCGGATTGAAAAACGCAGGAGCCACTTACCAAAGATTGGTAACCAAGATGTTCAAGCACCTGATTGGCCGAACAGTAGAAGTCTACATCGACGACATGCTCGTTAAGACCAAGGAGCCTGAGGGTCATCTCGCCGATCTAAAAGCAGTCTTTGAAATCCTTAAAACATATCGGCTCTGACTCAATGCATCGAAGTGTGCATTTGGAGTTGGATCTGGTAAGTTTTTAGGATACCTGGTGACAAGGAGGGACATTGAGGCCAGCCCAGATCAGATCAAGGCTATCCTAGAGTTGAAGAGCCCGACGTCGGCAAAACAGGTGCAAATGCTAACCGGAAGGGCCGCAGCCCTGAACAGGTTCATAAGCAGAAGCTCAGACAAGTGCAAACTTTTCTTCAAGTTAGTGAAGAAAGCCACAGACTTTCTTTGGACAGAGGAGTGCGAAGAAGCATTAGCCGATCTGAAGAAGTACCTGACCACAGCTCCAGTTCTTTCGAATCCAGAACCAGGGGAGGAGCTGTTCCTGTACTTGGCAGTTTCAGAACACGCGATAAGTGCAGTATTAATCCGAGAAGAAAAAGGGGAGCAAAAGGCTGTTTACTATGTAAGCAAAACCCTAACCGACGCAGAAACAAGGTATCTACCCCTAGAGAAATTAGCACTGGCCTTAGTAATGGCTTCAAAGAAGTTGAACCATTACTTTCAGGCCCATAAAATTGTGGTACTGATAGAGCATCCATTAAAGTCCCTATTGCAGCAGGGAGACTTAACAGGAAGAATAGCCAGATGGGCAGTCGCCCTAGGCCAGTATGATCTAGAGTACAGGCCCAGAACTGCAATCAAAGGCCAGGTTTTGGCCGACTTCGTGGCCGAGTTCACGCCAGAATCCATCGAACATCGGGCTCCGTTCAGCCAAGATAAACAATGTCCAAATAAGCAAGGAGAAGCCCAGCCAAAGACAAAAGAACAAAGGAAAGAAGAGAAACTCAAACCCTGCAGCATTTACATCGGCGACTCCTTTCGACTGTTCGTTGATGGGAGTTCAAACTGACAGGGAGCGGGGGCAGGAGTAGTACTGATATCTCTAGATGGAGAGATATTGGAACAGTCCATTCGATTGGGGTTCAAGGCCTCAAACAATGAAGCAGAATATGAAGCACTTATTGCAGGGCTAAAGCTGGCAGCAACAGTACAAGCAGATGAGGTAATAGTTTTTTGTGGCTCACAATTGATAGTTAACCAGACAACGGGCGAGTTTACAGCCCGAGATGAAAGAATGTCGGTCTACGCAAAGGAGGTCATCAGGCTGGCAGCCTTATTCCAGAACTGCAAACTACTCCAAGTCAGCCGAGATGATAACAACCATGTCGATGCATTGGCCAACCTAGCCAGTGCAATACTGCCAGGAAAAGCAAGGACAATAATGATTGACTACTTGTCGGGCCCGAGCATTGAACCAGTAACCACAGAGCATGAAACAATGTGCATAGACATGGGACCAAGCTGGATGGATGCAATTGTTGCATTCCTGAAAGAAGGAAAGCTGCCAGAAGACCACAAGGAGGCACACAAGGTCAAATTGAAGTCGGCAAGATTCAGTCTGACAGCGGAAGGACATCTCTACAGAAGGTCCTTCACTGGACCCCTTTTAAGGTGCGTACACCCTCTGCAGGTTGAAGATTTTTTATATGAAATTCATGAAGGAATTTATGGAAGTCACGCTGGGGGCAGATCACTAGCTCACAGGGCCATTACCCAGGGGTATTGGTGGCCCTACATGCAAAAAGACACAGAAGCCTACGTGAAGAAGTGTGAACAATGCCAAAGGTTTGTACCTTTGATACACCAGCCAGCTGTTGACCTGAACCCTGTATCCAGCCCTTGGCCATTTGCCCAATGGGGCATGGATCTCGTTGGGCAATTGCCCCAAGCAACTGGGCAAAGGAAGTACCTGCTGGTAGCAACAGCTTACTTCACGAAGTGGATAGAAGCAGAACCTCTTGCCAAGATCCGAGATGTGGATGTCAAGAACTTCATATGGAGAAACATCATCACCAGATTTGGGATTCCAAGAGCAATAGTTGCCGACAATGGAACACAGTTTGACAGCAAGCTAATTAAGAACTTCTGTGCAAAGTTCAAGATCAAGAACTACTTTTCAACCCCAAGCTTTCCACAAAGCAACGGACAAGCAGAAGCATCCAACAAAGTCATTCTTGATAGGATAAAGAAGAGGCTACAGGCAGCAAAAGGGAAGTGGGTAGACGAATTGCCCAATGTACTCTGGGCATATCGGACTACGCCGAGAAGATTAACAGGGGAATCCCCCTTTGCCATGGCTTATGGCACAGAAGCAGTCATTCCATTGGAGCTCGGCATCCCAGGGATCAGAACCCAGGGAGTTGAGAACGGAACTAATGATGTACTCTTAGCCCGAGATCTGGATCTTCTAGAAGAAAGAAGAGAGAAAGCTGCAGTACAGCTTGCAGCATACCAGCAACAGCTTGCCAGAGCTTACAACAAGAAGGTTAATCCAAGGGAATTTCAAGTCGGCGACCTAGTCTTGAGAAAAGTCATCGGCAACAAGAAGGATCCCAAGGAGGGCAAGCTTGGCCCAAACTGGGAAGGACCCTATAGAATCACTTCGGTATTAGGCAATAAGGCATATCGACTTGAAGATAATGAGGGCAAATCATTGCCAAGGCCCTGGAACACTTGTAATTTGAAATTTTTCTATCATTAGATGTTACTTGTTTTTTACCGACAGCATCAATAAAATCTTAGCAGAATTCTTCAACACTTATGACTAATAAAGATGCATGAATAATGAGAACCCAAGTGAAACTTAGGTTCACATTAGGGGGCAGAGAGAAGACAGAGTTGTTTAACACTTGTTGAAATTTGCAGTAATTTACAAGTTGAAGTTAAACTGATGTTATGTTTAACACTTGTTGAAATTTGTAGCAATTTACAAGTTGAAGTTAAACCGATGTTATGTTTAACACTTGTTGAAATTTGTAGCAATTTATAAGTTAAAGTTAAACCGAGATCATTGTTTAACACTTGTTGAAATTTGTAGCAATTTACAAGTTGAAGTTAAACCGAGATCATTGTTTAACACTTGTTGAAATTCGTAGCAATTTACAAGTTGAAGTCAAACCGAGATCATTGTTAACCGAGGCATGTCACCCCGAGAATGTTGCACAAAGAAGGCAGAGTATATTAAAGACATGCAGAATACTCTAAGTATAGAGTCATACAAAAGCAATAAAGAGAAGATAAAGACTCAAGCATTCAGGGAAAGCAGATGCATTTGTACACAAAATAGGCACATCGGCCATATGCAGAGCCTACATTGTCTGAAAAACAAAAAGTACAAGAGTACAAAAGACAAGACAAGAAAAACATCAAAACTAAGATTCCTCAGCATCAGCAACAGGATGAGTCTGGACCTCGGAAGACTGTTGAGAAGCCACCTCGGCTGCCTTTTCCGCAGCGAGCTCAGCATCGATTTGGGCAAGGGTTTCATCAATACTTTTGTCGGCTAGAGGAACGTCGGATGATACCTGCTCAAGGGTAGCTTCCTTGGGAACCTCCTCAACCTCCTCAACCTCCTCATCTTGAGTCAAGTCAAGGACTTGCTCGTTTTGAGGAGGGGACTTGGCCCCAGCAGCCTCCTTGGATTTCCTCACCAAGGCCTCATCTTCATCTTGATGCTCAGATTCAGAATCATCATCAGATTGAGCTGGAGGTGGCGGCGGAGGGAATGGAAGAGGAATGGTGTCGGCACTCCGAAGAGGCGAGTCCTTGTGGACATTGAGCTTTTTCAGAAGGGACATCCAACCAAGAGAGAAACCCTTGTTGCATGCCTGCTTCACTTGTTGTTCATAGGCCTCCATAACATCGGCCATGCCCTGAGCATATGCCTTCTTGTCGGCATCTTTGATTTTGGCCTCTTTGGTGGCCAAAGCTTCTTGAAGCTCTTTTTGGGCCTGGGATGTTTTTTCCTCGGCCTCTCTTTTCTCGGCCTCAAGCACCTTCCGAAGGGCCTTAATAGAGTCCTCATTTTCTTCGGCATCATTCTGAGCTTTCATAGCAGCCTCGGCCTGCTCCTCCAGAGTCTTCATCTTTGATTGCAAACTTTTGTTGGTTTTTTTAAGACTGGAGACCTTTCTCCTCGCCTCGGTCAACTTCTCCCTGTTCTCAAAAGATTGTAGAGAGAAGGAATGGGCATGCTGAACAGCCTGAAAGAACACAAGGCAAAAGTTATTGCAAAATTTTTCTGAATACAAGAAAGAAATAAGAAATTATCAAGTAGAGGACACTTACTTGGACAGAGCGTTGAAGCATCAGGGCGTAGTTCTCATACTCGCTCATCTCGGCATTCCATTCAAGGTCGCCAGGCAAAAGTAGAGCAGTACTGAGGGCTACGCCGATGTTGATGTCATCAGCACTGTCGTTGGCCATGACTGGCTTATCTTCCAGAGTAATTTTTGGGGCCTAGGGGGCATCATTCTTTTTAGACCCCGAGGTGGTCGCAGAGGATGACCTCGACTTTTTTGATTTTGGAGATTCTGATGGTTGGGTTTCAGAGCGCCTCTTCCCAGCAGAGGGTTGAGATTTGTCACTCTCAGACAACTTAGAAATCGGCAAAGTATCCTCAGACTCAACCTGAGTTACCTTCGCCTTTGGTTGAGCCTTTTTAACTTTTTTCAGCTTCGGTGGAGGCAGGGTTTGTGTTGGTTGTGCATCAACGTCAGAAGGAATGCTGGCCAGGAGGTCTTTGGCAATTGGTTTTGGGCGACCCATCTCAGCAAAAGAAATCATTAAATGAAACCTAGAAGAACGTATGCGTCAGACGGCGCACGTAAGAAATAAGACGGCTTACAGGCGCGTCACAGGCACGATCCAATGAGGATAAGACGCGTGAAAAAAGTGATTGAATAAGTGATGCATGATAGCTCATACGAGTGAAGGAATTCACAAGAATTCTTGTTTTTTGAAGGAGACATTTCGGCCTTAAACAATGATCTCGGCTAAAGTGATTTAAGCCGACGTTACTGGAAGGAGGTACCGATATAGGTTCCATCACCTCAGAATGCCGAGGTAATAGAACCTAGGGGGCAGTTGTGGGGATATATTTTCTGAGTACCAACACGTGGCAAGGTGACGCCGACGTGTCAGCCGAGGTGCCACGTGTCCTGGTCGTTGTGCCAATGTGATCTCGGTGTTGCCGAGGTTATCTCCGAAGATGTCGGAATCCGAGATAAGCGGATAAGGGACAAGAGTCCTAAAATGAAGAAAGACTTCAAGATGGATAAGGATAGTATTCTTAGGGAGTCTATCCTTATCTCTTGGGAAATCCAAAGTAAGCATTAAATAGGAGTCCATAGAAGTTAGGCTTCTATCGGGACTAGGATTGAGTTAACTATAAAAGAGAGGCACTCCCGTGGGTCTATGGTACGCAATTTATGCTTTGAGTAGTGAATTTAGCACTTGATTATCTTTGAGAGATATACTGACTTGATCGTCGGAGTGCCCCCGGGTGGACGAACCACCGCCGGAATCTTTTCTTTCTGTTGCAGGTTAGCCAGTGGTCATCTATTCTGCCGGTGCTCTCTAGCTAATTACTAAGCGGGCAGTGTGATCAGAAAATCACTCACATAGATACTACATATGCAAACCAATTAACTCATGAATTTAAAAATTTAACTCATGAATTCTATAATTCTGTTAAGAGCCTATTCGTTGAAATAGAAAAATGAAATGTGGTTTAAATTTAACTAAGACAAAATGTAAAAATAAATAAATAAATAAATAAAATATACTATAGTTGATTTCTTAAATTATTCATTCTTTCTTGCTCCCTCCTACCCCACCCACCCCAATTTGATTTAATAAACCCAAATAATGATAATTGTAAGAATTTTTTTTTAAAAAAAAACCATACTTATAAATTTCCAACACAACCAACCAAAGAAGTAATCACAAAATAACAATGATCAATCATTGCTTAAGTAAGAATACAAATCAAATATTTACCACAATGTTTCGATATGAAAGGTCTTAAGGAAGTCCTCAAGCTGCCTAATGTGAGCCTATTAAGCAAACACAATGCTTCAGACACAATGTATTGGACACACCTGATCAAATATTACACCTAATCACAAACTGTAAACATCAATAAAGCAATTAAATTGGACAAACCTGTTGTCAAACCTGCTGGAAAGTAACAAACCTGCTAGAAATTAAAGATTATTGAAACAAAAGATATCAAAAAATTAGAGTATGTTTCAATCACAAATTGTAAACATCAATAAAGCAATTAGATTGGACAAACCTATTGTCAATCTGCTGGAAATTAAAAATTATTAAAACAAAAGATATCCAAAAATTAGAGTAAAGATTATTGAAGCTGGAAATTAAAAATTATTAAAACAAAAGATATCCAAAAATTAGAGTAAAGATTATTGAAACAAAAGAATAAACCTCCATCCATGATGGAAATATACTTGCTGTACCCAAAAAAGATAGGTTATTGAAACACATTAGAGTAAATATTCTTTTGCTAAACGTATTGTTGGAAATGGTTTGGAAAATCTGGGTAAAAAACAGTTTTTTTCCTAACTTTGGTCTAATATTTAGGTGGGACCCGTGCGTCGATTTTCGCGGGTCTAAGTGGTAACGCGTTGTATGCCACGTTGTGATTCATGTGGTATATTTGGTTGCTCAAAACCATTATCGAGTGAGTGGGAAATTGAAGCCAAAGTGTGCTCCATGGAATGGAGTTTTGGTGGAAATTCTTTAAGGTTTGTGTAAATGGCGTGTCCCACATTGATTTGGTGGGAAGTTTTGAATGGGTTTATATAGCTTGGACTTATAACTTGGGGAGGGCCCCAAGGGGCACCCCAAGTTTGTAGAAGGGAGAGGTTATGGGCAAAATGGGCTAGACCCATTGGACCAAAAAATCACCACACGCGCGCGCCGCCGCTGTCCGTCCGTCCGGTCGGCATGGGCACGGGTGCGTGGTGTGAGGTTGGGTTGGGCTTGTCCGGCCCAATACTAATCTTTTTGGACCAAAAATATTTGAATTCAATTTATTTTTGATAGAATAAATTCTGTCCAATTTAAATTTAAATTTTTTGAATTCAAAATTTTATTTGCACCTCTTCAGAAATTCTGTACAAGTTCAGATCTGTCCAAAACCGATTCTGTTCGGTTCAAATTTAAATCCACCCGAACAGATTTGAAATTCAAACAGATTCGGTTATCTGTTTAAATTCAAACCAATAGGTACAGTACCTGTTCAAACAGGTATGCTACCTGTTTAATTCAAAATTAAAGGGTGCCATTACTTCTATAAATAGACCAACCCTCATTTGATCAGAGTCACTAATTTTCGTCCATAAAATTCTGCATTCATACTCTTCATTTTGCTGCATTATTTTCTTGTGAGAGAGAGTATAAAACACTTAGTCTGTTCGTTGTACAAATATATTGTAGTGCTGCATATATTTGTTGTTGATCATTTCATCCTTGGAGATAGATGTCCATATTCTGAAAGCACCGAGGAGAGGACGAATCTGTCTTAAGGACATAGTGTCAAACACTGGACTTGATCAGATTATTATCCGAAGAAATTAATCAAGTAAGTTGTTTAATTTATTATTCTGTTTTATTTGTTTATTAAATCAGATTTTAATTTTGCTTTTGTAACAAAATAAAATCTGTTTTTATTTGTTTAATTTTATTTCTAGTTTGATTTTTGTAATCAAACAATTTCCTCTCCTTTCCTTTATTTCTTTTATATTCTAGTTGTTGTTAAGTACACAACAGAATTAATTAATTAATTACAGTGAAGATTGTCCAATACGTTATACTATTAACATTCTGCAAGATTGCTTACCCTGTGCCCCCATTACACTTGAACTCATTAAAGCAAAGGATGAGAAACTACAAAAGAATCATATTATTGAATACGGACTCTAAAAATAGAAATCTCGTTTGCTTTTACATGGCAATCTGAAACTTCTCCATGGTCAGTATTCTTGCTCACTATTGCATACTGTATCTTTTGTAGATGCTATGTGTAGACACCCCATTTTTGACCGCCTTTAAGACTCGGACGCGACTGATGATTTTGGAAGATGTGTAGGGCAAAGGTTCAATTTCTTCGGCAAAGAGAGAGTCAAATCTCAACTTCATACCCCTGTTCTAGACCAAAACAATCTTGATCAAAAGATTTTAGTCTTAAAACCCTCTCTTTCAAAATGTTTTTGAAATAAAGTTTTTACGATGTTCCGAGGCTCGCATTTTGTCAAATGTTGCGCTTTTCGGTAAACCGAGCAAGGACAAAGTGGAAATGAATGAAAGAGAGATGAAATCTTTGAAAAATCGTTCAAAACACCTTACTTAGGGGTTTGGAGTTGAAGAAAAGAGGAGAAGAGGGAAGAAATCCAGTTGGGGGAGAAAATGGGCATGAACCGTTAAGAAAGAGTCGAGCAGCCCTCGTCGAATCGGGCCTATTCATTTGCATACTTGGAATCAAGCTATGAGGCCACCACCATTGGAAATAAGACTTCCAGGGCTTCATTTTGCACTCAAGAATCTCCTAAAGCCAATTCCGGACGGGGGAGATAGGGTTGATTGAAGTAAGGCATCACTCCGGTTGAACCGAATCTGCGCGGCTTCACTAAAACAGGCATAACTTTTTGTACAAGAGGAATTTTAATGGAAGGTTTGCTCCATTGGAAAGCTAACTTCCGGGGCTTCAATTTGGACACTGGCCGGCCACCATTGGGCTTCCCAATCACTGGCCGGCCACCTTTCTTTCTGGCAGACCCTTTTTTTATCCTGAAAAGTAGCAGGCCGGCCACCTACCTGGTCGGATGACCACTTTGGCCCTTTTGAGCTGGCCGGCCATTCTTACCCTCCCAAGTGTGTTCCAGATGTACCACCTATTCTGCACTTGACCCACTGTCGAGGGTCTTTCCTTTTGAGGGGAAATTTGAATTTGATTTTCCCCCACTTTCCTCCACTCCTTTCCCTATAAAACCAGCACCCTCAGCTGCATTTTGGGAGGTTACAAAATCTTGTTTGGAGCTCTTGCATTAACTCTCCCTCTCCCTCTCTTCCAAGCCTCAAAACCCTAAGGTTCTTGCACCCTTTACACTACAACCCATAGCACCACACCTCCACACTCCATTCTAGCAACTTGGAGGCTATTTTTAGAGGTTAAGAGCTCCTCTTCTTGGTCCAAAGGCTGCTGGTTCATTGTTCTTCAAGGGTAAGTACACTTTTCCCCTAAACTAGTCTTTTCTTGCTTCATTTATAAGCCTTATTTGCAAGCATTTTTGGGCTCTGACCCGAACTGTAAATAGTCATATTTTGTGCCCATCTCCATGTTTGATTAAGGGTCTTTCTCTGTTTGAGGTCTCCTCCTCACCCTTTGTGTTTAAACTCTCTTTTAGGCTTATTTTTGCATGGTATTTTAGATTTATTTGTGAGCTGTTTTGGACTTGGTCATAAACTGTAAAGTACCATGTTTTGAGCCCCTCTTCAACTTTGTTGAAGGACTCTTTGCTATTTGGGGCCAGCTGCTGTCCCTTGTCTCTATTATCTCTTTTAGGGCCATTTTTACATGATAGATTAGCCCTACTTGTGTTCATTTTTGGGACTTGTTATAAATTGGAAAAAGGCTTGTTTTGACATAATATTCATGTTTTATTAAGAGCATTTTCTTATTTGAGGTCACATGCTTCCTTGAATGCTTGATTGTCCCTTGTTTTGAGTCTTACACCTAAGCTCCAATGGCATGCTTTGTTTGGCCTTATAGCCATTGGAATCCAGTGGATTTCTAGTGGCTTTGATGCTATTTTGAGCCTCCAAATCAGAGGGGGGTGCCCCCCTTTCACCTTGACTTGTTTGATGGCCATTTTGGCCTTTCAAAGAGACCCCTCTTTACATGTTTTAAAGTCACATTTTAGGGGCAATTTGATGAGTTTTGGGACTATCATATTTGATTTCCAAAGTTGTTTTGGTCATGCTTCATGTCTATCTTGCATGTGCCTAATAATCCCTTTGTATGCCCTCCAAAGGAGCCCTTCATTTTTGTATGTGTTGGCTGCATTTCCATGTTTATTTGGGCATATTTTGGCATGTTTAGTTCACTAATTTTTGCTGGTTTGATGAGATTCCATACGCTTCATGTACTTGCCATGTAAACCATGTTTGCTAGTCAAAGTTGCATGCATTTTTAAGTCATCTTGCTAGCATCTTTTGGCCATGCTTTAAACTGGAAAAGTTCATGTTTTGGGACTGCCTTGGCTCTGTCTTTAGACTTCATGTTCAAATAATGCATGCTTTGTATAGCTGTAAGTCATTCCATGTGCCTAGTTTTGAGTTTCGGGGTTCATCTCATGCATCGGGTGCCGTATTGCCATGTTTCGGGGCTGTTTAGCATCATATTTTAGCGCTGAAATTTGCATGTTCATATGCCATATTCCATGCCTTGCCATGCCTTGTTAGAGTTGCATACTATGCCTTAGGTTCGGTCCTCGGTTTAAGTGCATGTATGCACGCATTTCGATAGTCTCATTTTCATCTTATGGCCTCTGATGTGAGTGTGGCTAAGGTCCATTCATGTTGGTGTAAGCCCACATTGCATTGTGTATGTCATCTTAGTCATTTGCATTGCGTATGCTAGGTTGTATGTTAGAGCATTGTGCATGCCATGTTACTTATTGCATTGTGTATGCCATTTCATAGCATTGCGTATGCTAGGGTGTATATTAGTCGCATTCATGCATGCCATCTCATCTGCGTTGTGTTTGGGATAGGAGTTAGCCCGAGCACGGGAAACGAGGGACGTTTTGTACTCCGAGTGACGGAACGTGTCTCAATTCCCGGTCGCCGACACTTTGGATTAACCATGATAGAGTCTTGGTCTTGTTGTGTTTATACGTGCATTCATCTCATATTGAGTCGTGCAATTCGACTCCTCGGCCATCATGCATCGAGATGCGTGATTGGTGGCACGAGGACCGAGGACTACACTCCCTGAAAAGTAGTCATGCATATATATGTGAAAATACTTTGCCATGCCCCTTTCTTGCTCTCTATTGCAGCAAATCAGAAACCGGCAATCTTTTGGAGCCTCATGCAATATTCCGAGCATAATTGTAAACAGAGGCTAATTGGGGCATCGCAATGGATTTCTGCGCAAGGCAACTCAAGCATGCATCATTCATAATCCGGAGCAGAGCTGAGGCAGTCCATAGCTTGCATGCTAGTTTACTGCTTTCCTAGATTAATTTGTTAGTTAATTAGGGTTTTGTACTTATTCGGACTGTATTATTTATTTCGGACTGTAATATTTATTCGGACCCTCCGAGCGAGGGCACAACTGTAATAAGTGTGCGTGATGCATGTCTTTCAACCCCACGTCTTTCTCCCTTTTATTTATCAGCTTATGATGGTTAGATTAGGGCATGTTTCAATTAGCATACAGTATGATAGCATGTTTGCATTCATTCATCTGTTTTGCATGCACCGGGCTCGGCGCATCATACTAACTGCATTGTATTTCAATTTCAAGTTGAATACTTGTTAGTTGTAGCATTTCACATGCCATCTTTAGAATAGCCGAGCCTGCTTGTAGTTGCATTTTGTATGTGTTGCATTAGGCACTTCTGTATATTTAGGATCATGCATGGATTTCTAATTAGCTTTTGTTTTGGCTTGGAGTACTCGGTAAGTTTTATGCTTTAGCATCCTTGCATGCGTGTGAGTGACTGCCATGATAGCATGCTTACCATGAGGCTATGTGCTTATGTGATATATCTGCTTGAATGCCTGTGGGTGAAGGTTGGGTTATTTGAATTGGAACAAATCATCGACTGTGAGTTTTAAGCCCACTAGATAGTGGCAAAACCATCTTTTCTAAGTCCACCTGAGGGTGGCAAAATCCGCATTTTAAGCCTACTTGTGAGTAGCAAACCATTTTCAAAACAAACACGAGATGTGTTGTTCCAATTCAGGCGACCCAGTCTATACTTGTATGCTGTGCACATCACATAGTAAATCTAGGCTAATAACCAGAATAAGGACACATAATGTTTTCAAAACTAGATATCATGGTTAGTAGAGGCCGATCTTTGATCGGGCGAGCGGGGGTGCTCACGAAGTGACCTTCCCCAATCGTACCCAAATTCCCGAGCCGAGGCAACTTTGGTGATGACGGACACGTGGCCTTAGGCAACGAGTCAGGGTTTCCTAAATTTCCCAAAAATAAAATATTTAGGTGGCGACTCTGTATCTGGCAAAGCAGTCCATGTTTGGCACTTCTTTCAAAAAAATATGTTTTCAAAAACGATTTGCCGGATTTGGACTCTTTGGTTCAGATTAAGAACCGTGACAATTTGAGTCCTGAACTGTAGTGAGCCCAAAACGAACGGAACGGGGGACTCATCCCTCCCGGGGGCGTTCGAGGACGTCTACACTATGCTATAGAAATTAGAGTGAACTAAATCTTAAACTAAGGTTTTGATTGTTGCACATGCATGGGTGGGAATAATCAAAAAGAAGAACAGGCTTGAAGGGATTTTGAGTACATTATTCTTTTTAAACACTTAATTAGCGAATCCTACCTGTTAGTGAAAATTTATCACTAAACGTTCACAATCAAAATAGAACAAAAATTGTCTAGAAAGGGGCTCAATAGAGGAGTTCACATACATCACTTGTAATAAAACGCCACTTAACCAACCTTAACACAACCAATGAAAACGGAAGTAAGATAACATAGCAAGTCCAAGATTCAAGTAAACTTGGCCAAAATAAATTAGAAATGGTAACAACATTGATCTGTATAGCCCTAAGAATTTGCTAGCGTTGATACCCCAACTTTTGAACCACACCTTGTATTAAATCCATTGCTAGAAGAATCACATTTCATCATTGTTCACCTTTTTTTTTTTTTTTTTTTTTTTTTTTTTTTTTTTTTTCTGGGTCAACAACAAAAAGAAATTGATTTTCAAGAGATATCTGCTACCAAATACAATCCAAAACACATTCGCTACAAATAAATAAACTTTAGGCACCAAATTAGCAAAATATATTTTGATTTCTATTTGTCTACTCCAGGCTTTCCAATAACAATAGCATAGTCATTGTGTAATGTGCAAGTTTGAGTGGATATGCTGAGAATATATCCCAACCCAAGGTTTACTGAAAGAGTTGACAGTAATAGTTGCAAAAAGAAAACTCTCAAGAATCATCTAAATCAATATGTAATGACAGAGCGAGGAAACACAAATCATTCATTTTTCAATGAGAATAAGCCAATTTTATAGCTTATTAACATTTCTATTTTCCCCTTTGTTTAGATACTCTCAGAAGATAACAAATAAGATTGGTTTGCTCACCTAAACAGTATTTCTAGCAGATTTTTCCTTTAGATTCTTCCTTTTGCAGTGGCTCCATTCGGTCGTCATCAATATTGAATGGGGTTTGGGGCTGCCACTGTTGACGAAGATTGGGATATCGGAGACAGAGAGGGAGGAAGAGAGAAGATGAAGAGAGTAATAGAGGTTCAGGATTGGGTCTCTGGCAAAGGAATAGACTCTGATGGAGGTACACACAAAGAGAGAGAGAGAGAGAGAGAGAGAGAGAGAGAGAGAGAGAGAGAGGGTGTGTGTTCAAAATTTGAAAATTGAAAGAGAGAGATTTTGAGCTGAGAGGAGTACATGTGTGAGAGAGAGAGAGAGAGAGAGAGAGGGTGTGTGTTCAAAATTTGAAAATTGAAAGAGAGAGATTTTGAGCTGAGAGGAGTACGTATGTGTGTGTGTGTGTGAGAGAGAGAGAGAGAGAGAGAGAGAGAGAGAGAGATTTTCAGCCACATTAGATCTTGAGCTAAGGTGAGAGACATTTTGGATCATTAGATCTTGATGGTAATTGATCTCAATCATTGAAATGTCCAAATTTTGACACATATATATTTTTAGCTCTTGAATTCAAACTAACCCTTCCATTGTTATATAGATGTAGTGAATCAAACCATCAATTCACATTAAAATGTATAAAAAAAATTGTCCATGCCTACAACACTACTGATATTTCTAGTGAATTGTAGGCAAAATTAATTAGCTAATGTGGTAGACAAAAACACAAATAACTTGCAACAAATCCAAATCCTCCAAACAACATATTTCACCAAATCAAGCTCACTACCAGCAACTAAATAACAAATCCAATTAACAACAATACATAATGACATCCAAAAAACAGCTATGTATGCTTACACCTAACTCTAGATATCTTTTATTAAAGGCCAATCCATCAGTTTAGATTCCAAGTATCATGGGAATTTCGTGGATACATCTTTCTTGATGGATGTAATTCATCTGTCTAGATTCATCAGTTTGTTGATGAATCCCCCACTTTCTCAGCAACCAAACAGGACATAAAAATATTTCTTGAGTTTCTTACCAAATAGGATAGAAATTTTTTCAAACCCTTATTGGCCAAAAACAGCCCTTTATTACTGTACGATTTCTTGATTAATCCCCAAAAAATGTCCGATTTATTGATTAAATCAATTAATAAATGACTAAACAACAATGAAAATTTCCAAGTGAGGTTGGGAAGGGGTTGGGAAGAGGGAGGGACTGAGACCTTGAGGGGAAGAGAGAGGCATTACCTGAAGGCGAACAATCTTGATGCTACTGACGACGATCTTGATGCTAAAAGCTTAATTATAGTATACTTACAATCTTACGTTAAATCAATATTAGATAAATGTAAAAAAATTAATAATTTCATCAAAGTTTAGATAAAAATAAAAAATTTATCCTTCAAAGTTTATTTTAGTACTTTTAAACAATAAATAAAAAATTAATTGACCAAATTTTATCTTCCAGAGCCAGTTAAAACCCACCACCCCAACAGCCACCACTACCAGTTTCTATCTCTCATATGCATTTTTTCAAACACCTTACATGCATTGTTAATCACCCAAACAATAACTGATCTTTCCTGAAAATAAAATAAAATAAAATAAAATAAAAAATAATAACTGATCAAAAGAACATATTACACTATGTAACTCTCAACCATTTCATCAAACACAAAATCAATCATAAAACAACAAAAGAAAAAAGGTAAAAAGATAATTGTCAAGTGAGGTATGTATAATTTGCCCATACAGTTTTATTTTCTTTCTTTTGAGATTGTTTTCTTTGACTTGGTTTGTGTCATTGGAGTTAAAGAAGGAAATGAGGATTGGTAGGTGATCACTATCAACTGTCATGGTTGATAAGGTTAGTCCAATTTCTTTATTTCTCAAAATTATTTGGCTATTTGTAATACTTGTATTATACACAGGATAAACATAATAGATTCCTAAACATGTATCAATCTCAAAGCATAACTCTTCAATTCCTTGTCCAAACACCTAAAAATCCAAACTCAGCTTCTATTAAATATGTTCTAATTTAATATGATTTTCCCAAGTGTGTGTACTCAGTCCATGACCTGATGACCAATTTGCACAAATCAGGTGCCTTGTTGTATGACCAATTTGCATCCAAACAGTAACCAATCAAAGCACTAACCAAAAAAAGAGTTGACACTGAATAAAATCCAAACAAACTATTGGCAACAAAAGCTAAGGGGCAACACAAACTATTTACGCATGGGAATGCTAAAATCTTGAATAGTAAGGATAAAAAACTGTGTATAATACAAATCTATTATGTTTTTCCTGTGTATAAAAACATTCACACATGTAATTTTGTTTACTATGCAATTTGTTTTTGCTATAGCTTGTGAGGTAAGAGGTTTCATCCTAGGTCCAACCATTGATTTTCATTTCAATGACACGTTAAGATAGTCAAAACAATTTACGGATATTTTAGAAGAGTTATCCCGTGTCTCAACGGCACAGCCACGTGTTACTGCATGGCTTAGTAGAGAAGGTAGAACCCATGATTTTTTTGTTAGGTGATGAGGGACAACAGAAGGCATAATGATTTGTGATTGGTTTATGATATATGTCATATGGTGTCCCAAATAGAAAGAACCAATTTTTGATATTTTATGGACCTCTGCTTATAATTATAAAAAAAAAGGACGATTGATATAAAAAATTATAACAAATTTTGCTAAAAGCTTAATTATAGTACACTTACAATTGTATGTTAATCAATATTAGATAAATGTAAAAAAATTAATAATGTCGTCAAAGTATAAATGAAAATAAAAATTTTATCCTTCAAAGTTTATTTTAGTACTTTTAAACAATAAATAAAAAATTAATTGACATGCACCCTCCAGAACTAGTTAAAACCCAACAGCCACCACTACCAATTTCTATCTCTCACATGCATTTTTTCAAACACCTTATATGTATTGTTAAATATGCAAACAATAACTGATCTTTCCTCAAAATAAAATAAAAGAACATATTATAGTGTCACTTTCAACCATTTCATCAAATATAGTTTATCTCAAAATCAATTATAAAACAACAAAGGAAAAAAGGTAAAAGGATAATTGTCAAGTGAGGTATGTGTAATTTGCCCATACAATTTTATTTTCTTTCTTTTGAGATTGTTTTCTTTGACTTGGTTTGTGTCGTTGGAGTTAAAGAAGGAAAAGGAGGATTGGTAGGTGATCACTATCAACTGTCATAGTTGATAAGGTTGGTTCAATTTATTTATTTCTCAAAATTATTTGGCTATTTGTAATATTTGTATTATACATAGGAAAAACATAATAGATTCCTAAACATGGACTATATGAAAAAGGCTGAAGGTGCTTTAATATAGACTATGGGAGTTACTTTAAGACCAAAGTCCACAAAAATAAATTCAAGATTGTGCCTTCATCAATAAAATTGATTGTATAATTACATATATATAAATATACATTTGTATATATCTGCAAATACTAATTTAGAGTAACAAACACAATATTGAAACCTGCCGGAAAAAGTGAATCTGAATACCCAATTAATCAAACACAATGCCTAATGGAATCAAACCTGCTGGAAATATACTTGCTTCACCCAAAAAAATTAATACTTAAGAAAAAGAATTAGATACCTGAAAAAAATATTACTAGATTCAGAAGAAACTCAGAAAAATATACTTGGTTTAAAGATAGAAATACTCAAAAAAAATATACTTGCTGGAAATATAGAAAAAGATTCTTCATTCCTTTTGATTTGCTCACCTGAATAGTATACCAGATTCTTTTGGTTTGCTCTCTTGCTGGAAATATACCAGATTCTTCCTTTAGATTCTTCATTTTGCAGTAACTCCATTCGATCGTCGTCAATATTCAAGGGGGTTTGGGGCTGCCACTGTTGATGAAGATTGGGATGGCGGAGAGAGAGAGAGGGAGGAAAAGAGAAGACGAAGAGAATAATAGGGGGTTCGGGGTTGGGTCTCTAGCAAGGGTTGGGCTCCAATAGGGAATTAAAAAGAATGGGCTCCAATGGATGGAGAGAGAGAGAGAGAGAGAGGGTCTGTGTTCAAATTTTGAAATTTGGAATAGAGAGACAGAGATTTTGAGATGAGAGGAGTAGGTGTGAGAGAGATACATTTTGAGATATTTTGGAACTTACATTTTGGACCATTAGATGTTGATGGTAATTGATCTTAACCATTGAAATGTCCAAATAGGACAAACGAGAGTGAGACATTTTTAGCCATTGGATTGAATCAATCTAATGATCCACATATTGACACATATACATTTTGAGCCTTTAAATTCAAACCAAGCACCATTGTTATAGATATTAACTAAATTACTAGTAGAAGAGATCAAAATGAAATACGCTAATAGTTTAAAGTGTTACGTCCCGGATTTACACGGTTTCGACTCACATGAATAAACCACCCAATAATGAACAGTAGATAACAACTCTTATGCAAATGAATATAATATAGTCACACAATATATGTGTTTATCCAATTTTATACATTCCTAGATACAAGATCTAAGTCGAATGGATGTTCTATAACTAAAACATGCACCAATGTTATAAAATCAAATTAAATGGCCTGAAACTTACATTATACACAAGGGTGTGACCCTTACATGAATGGCACAAGACCAATAAATAACATAAATGGGCTTTGACCTGCAAATAACAGAACCACCCTACACAGTTCCGAACACAACATCACTTCTCAGTCCACATCCACACATGTACACCTGAAAAACATTTTCAGCCACGTAGGGTGAGCATAAATCCCGGTAGAGAATATTTCAAAAACTAAACATGCTCCACTAGTATAAACGATCATCATGCAATACACACACACACATATATATATATGCCCAAATGCATTTTCAAAATATTATTTTGATTTCTTAACAAAATCCTTTCTTTCCAATTACCAAAACCTTACGTTTAATCAAAACGTTTTTCCTGAGTTCAAAACATCACTTTGATATAAAATTAATTTCCAAAAACTAATCTCGGTATCTCTTTACCAACCAGCAAAGCATTGCTAAATCAAATGCGACCACATCGCTAAACAAAAGCAAATACATTGCTCAAAACATTTCCAAACCTTCTGTTCCAAAACCAACATAATAGTAAATAAATGGGTGAATCTCCAAAACAAACACAACCTTTCACGGAAATTTCGTTCGCAGGAAACTGTAAACTGGCACCCATGTAAACGTAAGTTATACAAGCACTACTATTATCATTTTACGGATTTTTGTCCACAAGATTGACACTTATGTATATGCGCGGTTTTCAGGACTTTCACCATAGACAAACAGGCTAACTTATTTGATGTAACAACACTATTTCCCAGATTCACCATTTTATTTACCCTTTTCAATAATACACATGTAACTCAAAATATTGTTTATCCAAAACAATGCAAATGTTTCAAAACATAATGTGAGAATTTCCAAAACCTCTTTCTAAAATATACAGTTTCAATTTCCAAAATCGATTACATGCTCCATGATATTAATGATTTCAAATTGCTCAATCCATATGCAATTTCTAATACACGACAATGCTATCCTTCATCGATAGCCAGAACAGTTATCTCTAATGCAATAATTAATAGATAACAATACAGTATTTTCCAAGAGAGTAACAATACCCATTTTCAAAATCTCGCAACTATTTCTTTACCAACCAAACCATTTACCACAAATCAAAACAATATCATTTAGGGTTTTTTTTTTTTTCTACAAATTGGGGCTTTTTCACTTTTAGAAATCCATATGCAATTTTGATTACCAAAATAACTGTAGTAGCAAAATTATAGCCCAACAATCCCTCAATTTCACAAAACCTCATTTTCTTTCAAAATTACTTTTGAGTAAAGGAAAACCACCATGTCAACATATCTCAACCACCAATACAAAATCATAACCTTATTCAAAACTCATTTGAAAAATCTTTTTTTTTACATTTCAAAAATCCACACTCTAAGTTTAACCCAAAACACCCAATACCCATAGATCTTTTAAAATGACAAATAACAAGAGTAAGAATCATACTAAATGACTACCAAATATAAATAACAAAATACGCCTCAAATATGCTACCGAACTCATATTGAGTTAAGGAAATAGACCCTACCTCTTAAAGCACAGAGGAGAACTTAGAAAAACTCAAAGTCGATGAAACCATGAAACTCTTGGATAAAAAAAAGCCCTTGACGAGATCTACAATCTTTCTCAAAAGACCAAGGTAAAAAGATGCCTCTAACCAAGTAGATTTGGAGATCTAAATGAAAAAGTTAAGTTTCTAAGAGAGAGAGAGAGAGAAAAGAAAAAGTGAATGAGAAAAGTATGTTTGGGGTCTATTTATAATGGTAGAATAATAGCCCTAAAGTCAAGGGAAATAATAAGTCAAACCCCAAAAAAGTTGGGCCCAAAACCGAACCAAAATTTGGAAATTAACTCACAGGGGTCGACCCTCATGACAGTGGTGTTGACTCTCAGGAAGAAAAGCTGAGACACTAATGTGTGCAAATGACAAGGGTTGACTCTAGGAACCAGTGATGTCGACTCTATATTTCATAATGCAACCCAGAACAAATCAGCAAGGGAATGGTCGACCCTCAAAACCCGTGGTGTAGACCCTATAAACAAACAAAGGCATTAAAAGTAAGACAGCAAGGTGGTGTCGACCCTTAGGAAGGCTCTTATCGACACCAAGACAAATTTTCCAAGTTCCCAAAGAACTTTTCAACGTAAACAAGCGCGAAAGAACAATCCCAACAAGTCTAAATCAAATTGTACTCCTCCAAAACCAAAATACAACAACTCCATAGACTCCAAAAATGAAAATAAAGAAATTAAATACACTCTCCAATAGTTTAAAGGACACAAGTGCTACAACCTTCCCATCTTAAGAAATTTCGTCCCCGAAATTTGAGAAATGCCAAAACCAAAAAGGCCACCCAATCTATAAAAGAAGCACAACTTTAACCCAAGCTTAGATCTATCTGGGGATACGTCTCGGTCCAACGCCTTGAGGCTCAAAGACACCTGAACACCAAGAATAGTAAGACAACCTCATTGATGACCCTTCGATCCACATAACTCGCTGTGGTCTACGAGATAAGAAATAACAACTACCACAACAACAACAACAACAACAACAACAACAACAACAACAAGAACTCCTCGGACTCAAAGATGTGATCTACGCCTTAACCACCGACAATACTCAAATTACTACCAAGTGCTTAACGCTCGGACATAGAGAATAAGAAAGCTACTTGTACACAAAGCTCCCAATCAACTTTCTCGTAGCACGAGAACATAAAACAAATATGATTAATCCTAACAACGTTATGGCACATTAATGCCCGACAATTCCAAGCCCGTGCAAAATAAACATATACCACATAGTTAGTAACTTAGGCTAGATCAAAACAAGTCACCCAAATACAACATAAAACACAACCCATTCAGGTTAAAGAAAATTCCTTATTTTTTTCCCATTTGTTTCAAAACACTTTGTTTTCTCAAAAGGTGTTCAAACTCGTACCGTCACAACCAAATACATTTTCAACTGTCCACAACAAAACTCAGGGATTTTCAAACTATTTTTTCGAAACCACAAGTGTTACTCATAACACCAAAATCAGTTTCATTTTCAAAATATTATTTTGTTTTATTTTTTGATTTGTTGAATACAGTTTTTTATTAAACCAAAAACTTACATTTCCAACCAAAACCGATTTAGTTCAAAAAGACCATCCAAGGCCACAACATCAAAAGAAGATTTTTGTTTTCCTCAAAATCATTCCTTTTGTTCCTTCGGTGGCTCACAACATAGTCATCCAATAAAATCCATCACACTCGTGGCAACGCCACAAAATCAACACCAATTTCCACGATAAAAATCCTTATAAAATTTCTAAAGTGCCAACAACACAATAACACAAGAGAAAGAAATTTGACACCCATCGATCACATAGTGACGCAAAAGCACAGCATAAGACCAAAGTTCCCAACCGTAACCCCAAACCGGTTACCATAAACTCAGAACAACTTCCCAACTATCCATACAGGACTTACATGCCACACAATGACACCGTTCAATTAAACAACCCTTTATTCCAACCTGTTTTTGAGGTGAATATATGTCAACCAACCCAAATACTAACCAAACAACTATCCAACACCACTATCTCGCACCAACCTCCAAACACTGACATACCACTTAACTTCACATAACCCAACATTAACACCAACACCTTGCCCAACCTTATTAACCTCAAAATGGAGTTCCACACACAATCTCACATGTTCGTTGAATCACTCCGGATTTCTCAAAGTTAACCAACAGTACTCTGGTTATCAATTCACTCATCACACATATACCTATGTGGCATGCACATCCTCACTTCACATTTTAGTCTGAAATGGACTTTTTAAGTTAAAACACAATACACCCCCTCAAGTCAACGTACACTCCAACACTTCACACCACGCACATAAGGGCCGATAAGGTCAAAACAACTCTAATGGAACGCACCAATCACTCTACACAATCTTATTGCTTCACTCAGAGTTCCACTATCCAAACCAAACAACGAACACCACACCAAAGTGACCCAACATTATTGAAAATTAAACTACTCAATTCATACATTAACCATGCTATTGCCTCACTGAGACACCCTCCTAGGACCGTCCCATAACCAATTCCATTCTACACATTATCTAACAACAATCACAGAAACCATGTATCGTTACATGCCACGCAAGGTAAAACCCCATTACTTACTGCACAACATCTCACCCTTAACCCCAAATGGGTTATCTCAACACTAATGCCGTCACTTTACAAATGTACTCATAATCCCAACAAAGTTCACAACAACGAAATTTACATATTTATTCTCTTTCTCTAAGCCAATTCACAAGAGCTTACCACGTTACAACACTACTGTTACCATGTAACAACCCAAACCGAACAACAAGCAAACACAACATCTCTATACATAAGTGACAAATAAGGTCAAATCTCTAATTTACATTCTATCCCGTTACCCATTATACAAGTACAACCAAAACACTAAGTCCCCTAGTCAATCTACTTACCGAACAATTATCCTGAACCAAACCCCGACACATACACACGACACTTACAAGGCTTTCAAAGTCATACTATCCTAACTCCACAGAAGAACAAAAGAAGTTCTCAACTTCCTCCACCTGAGTCATAGAACACTACATTTCCAACTAACCTAGAATGCTACGTGAGCTACAACACAGCCCATCTTTGAAGACAATCAACCCCCACCGTCATTCCAAACCTCGACCAATAAACACCAAACCACTGTGACCCTACACATAGGTCATGTACCAACCATGGGTTACATACCCGACTAACCTTTCCAAAAACATTTCTTAACTTCACTAGAATTGAGGTACACATCTCTCGTACCCAAATACAATAAATAAATTCTAGACCTTGGGAAACATTCACAGTACCACTGCCCGAAATACAACATAAGGTGTTCAAAACACACCACCCACCAAATACTAACAACCAATACTATGATAAAGGACTAACATCCCTTCACAAGAAACAACCAACCAGATAATACCAAGATCTTCTAATGTTACCTACCATTAAGGTACAAGTCTATACCCAACAAAACCATATGCTATTCTCAAAATGCTAGTAACTCTAAGTCTCTTTATACCTAGAATAAATGAATACTCCACCTTTGCATACATCTCTATATCACATCGTACCAGTTTACTAGGTCAATCCTAGACCAGCCCACCGTGACAACCTGTCGCCCAGACACTAACTCAACCAATCACACCATCCCCAATCTCCTAACACACCTTGTGCCTTATCGAATTGCCCACAACAACGATAACTCTACCTAGTATTCAACCACTTGCCCCACCCGACTACAGGAAACAACCATGCCTATTCCAACCAATCATACATCATCTACAATGAACAACTCATGGCCTAAATGGCCCAACTAACTTCACCAACCCCAAGGGAAGTCAAACCACAACACTACATCCTAACCAACCACACCCCACAACATGGATTTCTAGGTTACTAGCATACACCATCACTACTAACACATACAAGTTCAAACCTAACTATTCATGTTTTAGAAATTCTGACACCACCTACATTCCTTACACCTGACCGACCGAGGTCATGACTTACTCTAAAATTGTACTAGTCCAAAGATCACCAACCAACACCAAACATACACGATACCACCCAAGTGAGTATCAGAACTCAACCCTCACATGTCGTCACGAAGGACTTGAAAACACTACCGTCTCTCAAAGACGTACCAACCGCCACCAAGGTAACCAATGTTAACTCACCACCAATGCTAATACATAATCGATATTGCACTCACTGAGGTACCCACTCCGAGCTCACTACTTCTTTTAAGATATCTCTATAAAAGAGAGAATATCGTCAACCTAGGATACATAACACTGGTACCCTTCCCCAAAATACTAACACAATTACATAATGATTATTCGAATAACTACATTGAGACTCCACTCAAATCACACATCACCTACCACATAACACAACACACAATCGTGCTAAGTCTACAAAGATAGTTACCTGTTCCAACGCTCTCTTAGATTTCGCATTAGAAACAACGTTGATCAAGCACGTTTCTAACAAGACCTCCAAGTTAGTCAATTAGACACCGAATAATATCTATGAGTCTCAACACCATACCCACATAAAATGCAACACATAAGCATGTTATCACTTAGCGCACAACATACAAATGTCCTCATCGAGCATGATAAACCCACTATACTGACCACTTCTCACAAGCCCAAGGTGTTCAAACCCCGGTTCGCACTAATACCAAGTTGTCACGCCCCGAATTTACACGGTTCCGGTTCACGTGAATAAACCACCCAACGATGTATAGTAGATAACAACTCTCATGCAAATGAATATAATATAGTCACACAATATATGTGTTTATCCAATTTTATACATTTCTAGATACAAGATCTAAGTCGAATGGATGTTCTGTAACTAAAACATGCACCAATATTATAAAATCAAATTAAATGGCCTAAGGCCTACATCATACACAAGGGTGTAACCCTTACATGAATGGCACATGATCAATAAGTAACATAAATGGCCCTTGGCCTACAAATAACATAACCACCCTACACGGTTTCGAACACAACTTCACTTCTTAGTCCAAATCCACACATGTACACCTGACAAGCATTTTCGGCCACATAGGGTGAACATAAAGCCCAGTAGAGAATATTTCAAAGCTAAACATGCTCCACTAGCATAAATGATCATGATGCAATACATATACATATACATATACATATGCCCAAATGCATTTTCAAAATATTATTTTGATTTCTCAACAAAATCCTTTCTTTTCAATTACCAAAACCTTACGTTTAATCAAAATATTTTTCTCGAGTTCAAAACATCAGTTTGATATAAAATTCCTTTCTAAAAACCAGTCCCAGTATCTCGATACTAACCAACAAAGCATTGCTAAATCAAATGTGACCACATCGTTGAATAAAAGCAAATACATTGCTTATTTCCCACAACCATTTCCTTACCAACCAAACCATTTACCACAAATCAATCCAACTCCTAAAACAATATCATTTAGGGTTTTTTCTACAAATTGGGCTTTTCCACTTTTAAAAATTCATATGGAATTTTGATTACCAAAATAACTGTAGTAGCAAAATCATAACAATCCCCCAATTTCACAAAATCTCATTTTCTTTCAAAATCACTTTTGAGTAAAGGAAAGACACCATGTCAACATATCTCAACCACCAATACAAAATCATAACCTTGTTCAAAACTCATTTGAAAAATCTTTCTTTTACATTTCAAAAATCAACACCCTAAGTTTAACCCAAAACACCCAATATCCATAGATCTTTTAAAATAACAAACAACATAGGTAAAAATCATACCAAATGACTACCAAATATAAATAACAAAATACGCCTCAAATATGCTACCGAACTCATATTGAGTTAAGGAAATAGACCCTACCTCTTAAAGCGAAGATGAGAACTCGGAAAAATTCAAAGTCGGTAAAACCACGAAACTCTTGGATCAAAAGAAATTCCTTGACGAGATCTACAATCTTTCTCAAAGGACCAAGGTGAAAAGATGTATCTAACCAAGTAGATCTAGAGATCTAAGTGAAAAAGTTGAGTTTCTAAGAAAGAGAGATTCACGGTTTAAAGAGAGAAGAGAGAGAGAGAGAGAGAGAGAGAGAGAGAGAGAGAGAGAGAAAAGAAATAATGAGAAAAGTGTGTTTGGGGTCTATTTATAATGGTAGAACAATAGCCCTAAAGTCAAGGGAAAGAATAAGTCAAACCCCTAAAAAGAAAAGTGTGTTTGGGGTCTATTCACTGTTGTCGTTGTGGTAGGGTTTCGTTGCTTTGGGAGAGAAAATGACAACTCAAAAGCTGTTCGTTTATTACCTGATTTGTCATGTAATTGTACAAAATCAATCATTGTTTTAGAGGTAGAGAATGAGTGTTGAATTGTATCCTCAAGGTTAGTATCGTTTTGTTTATAAATGCATGTTCATTTTATGTTTTGATTTATGTGAAGGATTGTATGCTCTGTTTTTAAATATCTGCATTTTTTTGGAATACATGGTAATACAAGTGTTTGTTTAATTAGATTATAATTTTTAGCTGATAATGCATGTTTATTTTTGCTTTGTAAGTTTCAAATTTTTACTAAAATGCATATATATATATTTTGAACATGTTGATTCTGGTAGACCATTAGTGTAAGGTTAGTTTTGGTTGATTGGTTCATTTTTATTTTATTTTAGATTGGCTTATTATGGTTTATGTGGTGTTGTAGTGTCAGCTCTGTGTTAGTGAGGTAATTCAGATTATGTAAACAATGTGAATATTCACATATCATTGGTTATATCATTATGGAGGGTTGTTTGTATGTTGTGTATTGTCACTTCATTTTGGTCGTGTGATTTTGAGCTTGTAAATGTTTACTGTTGTGTAATGATGGTGGGGATATTTTCAGTTTGGAATTAACAATGTAAAATGTACACATAAGCAATAATTTGCATGATGTGAATGTTCACATATTGTGGGTTATTGTATGTGTTGTTGTTTTGTATGGTTATAATGTGATTGTTCATTTTTTTTTTTTTGGGGTGTGCACATGGGCATATACTTTGCATGATGTGAATGTTCACATATTGTGGGTTATTATATGTGTTGTTGTTTTGTTTGGTTATAATTTGGTTGTTCAGTTTTTTATTTTTGTGTTTTTATAGAAGATGAATACCTTTATGTTGCTAGTGTGCACATATGGGTGCAGTACGACTGTAATAAATGTGGTGCGAATATTGCGTTATTAACGTTTAGTGAAGTGTGTGTGTGTGTGTGTGTGTGTGTGAAAAATGGGGTGAGTTGTCTACAGTTTTGTTTCAATATTGTATCGGCTACCTGGGATTAATAGGTGCAATTTGGACAATGATAAAGGACTTTAGAATAGTTAATCTAGATATTTTATTTATGTCAGGATGTGAATGTTTCAAATAACATTTGAAGGTCTTACCTCGTCAAAACCAAGCGCAGCCAAAGAAGTGGACGATATTTTGTTGTATAAAACAGTGAGGTCTCACTTCACACACCGAGGATGACATTGGGTTTGTAGGGTTGTAAGATGGTTGTGTACTCACATAACCAGTACTGCAACAAACAACAAAGACAAATGTTTTTAAGGATTTGTTAATATGTAATGTGGAAGTTCATATCAGTGTCCATAGATGTGAACATTTACATCAGTGTGCATGGATACTTACCATCAACAACATGACACAACTGGTTATTCTTTCCGTCTTTTTGTTGATTTGGGCAATGGAAGAAATCAACGTTGTTTTGATTTATCTGGCCCAGTCGTATTATTTCATGTTTTTGCAATGGGACCATATGCGCGTAGCATCTATATGCTATTGTTTCGCCGCATGTCGAGAAAAAATATTTCAGGCATGTGTACATGCAAACTAATTGGGCGACCTCTTCATGGTCGTTTCTCGTTTTGCCCTTCAATTAATGCCTCGATTAGAAGGGTGCGTATATATTTTGAACTTAGCTGGCTAGCAATTGCATATTTTGTAAATGATGCCAGTCTTCGGACTGGCATCGTATGATAGGTCCATTGATTTGGTGCCACAGTCCACACCAAAGATTAGTTTTATGTCACTATCGTATATTGTAGACACCCCATTTTTGACCGTCCTCAAGACTTGGACGTCACCGTTTGAACACTCGGTGATCATCCATGTTTGTGTTCGTCTTGAGTTTCCGGAGGTCTCGGCTACGCGCCTTGTCTCAGGATCTCTCGACTCGACTGTTTTGTGTTTGGTTTTACACCAAACACTTGTGTTTTTGCCTTAGGGGGGCAGGGAATGGCTTGTTGGCCATCCCCACACTCCACCGGCCATGGCTTGAGGCCACCGGCTGTGTTTTGTTGCCATCGGCCAAATGTTTGGCCGGCCGGCACTATAGATGGTCGACCGGCCATCTTTTTTGGTCAAATTGCATTTTTTGGCTGGCCGACTACTGTGCATCTGCTTTTGCAGATATTTTTATGCCAGCTGTGCTAGCTGGCATACACTTTGCTCCCCTCCATACACATGTATGGAGGGATCTTTCTCTTGTTAGCTTGCCTTGGAAGCTTCACAAGATTGGATTGTCTATAAGAGGAGGCCTCTTCTCCCTCTTTTAGGTTAGACAACATTTTTTCCAGAGCTTTGAGTTCTAGGGTTAGAGTTTGCATATATCCTATCTCTATATCTCTCTCTCTTTGTGTATTTGTGTGTGTTTAGTCTTAGTATTGTACACAAACACCCACCATTACACCGTCTCTTGGAGCTGAGGTCCTTGGAGGTTGTTCTTGAAGTTTTGGAGCTGGTTTGGACCTAAGGAAGCTGCTGGTCCACCATTTTTGAAGAGGATCTTCAAGGGTAACATTCTTGCTCTTTTTACCCCATTTTTGCATAGCTTTTTTTGACTACCTTGAAACTGTTTTTAGACTTGGTGTATAACATATAAAAGTCTTGTTTTTGCCTACTCTAAATAGTTGTTTAAGAGTACTTTGAGCTTTGAGGCTGTTTGACCCCTCTTAAGCCTTGTTAGGCTCCATTTTTTTGTGCATCTTTGGTGAGCTTCGGGACCATTGTGTTTGGGCCTCCTCACCACTGAAATCTTGAGAGATTTCAGTGGTGAGGATGGTGCCTTGAGGTCCCAAGAAGGAGAGGGCCACCCCCTCTCCTTGTTGTCCTTGAAAAGGGCCATTTTAGCCTCTTGAGAGAGCATCTTGTTTAAGTGTATGTTGGCCATGCCTTAACTGATTTTTGTGCTTATTATGTCATAATATAGCTCTGTTTTTAGTTGGTTTAGACACACCATGCATGCTTAGCATACTTGTCATGTAATGCCATGTTTTGGCCTTAACATGCTTTAAGTGTTGACCTTTGTTTCTAGCATGATTTTGGCCAAGCTTTGTGAAGCTTTTGTGTATGTTTTAGTGTGCTTCAGCTCTGTTTTCAGTTGCTTTGGTCATGCTTAACATATTTTGCATAGTCTCTTTGCATTCTAGCTTGTAGGCCTTGAATGTGTGATGCCATGAGCATGCTTTACTTGCTTTAATTGGTTGGTTTGGCACCTCCATTTTATGCAATTTCAGAGTTTGGTATGCTTGCCATATGTCCATGATCATCTCTTTTAAGTGTGCTTAAAAGTTGCCTTTTGATGCTTAGGAATTGGATCATGTATGCATGCATGCTTGTATGTGCATTTGGCCCCATTTCCATAGTTTATGGCCACTGTTTTAGGCTTGTTTGAGGGCTGCCTAAATTAGTTTAAGTCCATCCTTCATGTGTTATAGCATGCTTGCCTTATGCATTGTTGCATACTTGGCCTATTACATGTTATTGCTTGCTTGAAATCATGATGCATTTGGCATGTATTTCATTGGTTAAGTTGCTTTGCATTGTTCCTATGCTTAGTCCACTTTACATGTTGTTGCATAATTGCCACTAGCATAGTTGTCACAAGCCTTGCATGCTCATTTTGCATACTTAGCCTCCATGTCTAGGTCGCATTCCATTTGCATGCATGCTTCACCTCTTGAGTTGAGTATGATAGAGGTTGAGCCCCTTTGTTTGATTATGTGCATTGCATTCCATATCAAAATGCATACTTGGTTTCTTGGGCCATCACGCATTGAAATGCGCGATTGGTGGTCCGAGAATCGAGACCCATCCTCCTTTGAGTCATGAATATGATAAGGAGTGTGGTTGTGTGCATACATTGCTTGAAATGCATTGCCATGCTATGTTTTGCCCTCTGCTGTTGTCAAAAACAGATTCTACAGGAAGCTTTGGCCGGCCGGCCATCTCCAGCGCCAACCGGCCATCCATCAATGGCCGATAGCTTAATCAGTGGCCAGTGACCATTTCCCTTGGCCGGTGGCCCATTCCTCTCAGTCGGTGGTGTTCCACAACACTCAGAGAAGCAACCCTGGGACTTGTGCAGTCTTCAAAGGAGGATAACAGGAAAAACAGAGGCAACTTGTGCATGGCAGTGGACTTCCGAGCGGAGCCGAGCACGCATTGCATTGGGCCCTCTTCCCGAGGCTGTTTATTGCTTAAATTAGATTAGTTAATTGCATAACTAGTTTAATTGGCCTGTAGTAATTAATTAGCTTGTAGGTTAATTAATTGTATTATTCTTTTGGTCCCTCCGAGTGAGGGCAAATTTGTAATAAGTGTGGGTGCGTGTGTGCATGTCTTCCAACCCCCCACTTCTTTCTCCCTTTTTTACTTACCTGTTTTTGATGGTTAGTATCAGGGCATCTTTACTTTAGCATACCTTATGCTATGCATGCGCGCATCATTCATCAGTCTTGCATGCACCGGGCTCGGCACATCATGCTATCAGCATTGTATTTCAAATCTAAACTTGAATACGTGCTACTTGTTGCATCCCACATGTCATCCTAGGATTAGCCGAGCCTACTCTAGTGACATTCTGTATGCGTTGCATTAGCCACTTAACATGGACTTGGATCATGCATGATTGCTAACATGTTTATTGTTTTGGCTTGGAGTACACTGTAAGTGTTTTATGTTTTAGCATCTCGCATGCGTGTGAGTGTTGCCATAATAGCATGATTACCATGAGGCTAATTGCTTATGTGATATAACTGCTTGAATGCCTGGGTGAAGGTCGGATTGTTTGAATTGGGACAACTCATTGAAATCCGTATTTTAGCCTACTTGCGAGTAGCAAATTTCAAATCACTTTTTTTCAAACAAACGGATATGCAATGCCTCATTCCAAATTAGGCGATCTAGTCTATACTTTTGTGTTGTGCGCATCACATAGTAAGATTGGCTAATTAATCGGAATAAGAACACATAACGTTTTCAAAATCAGATATCATGGTTAGTAGAGGCCGATCTTCGGATCGGGCGAGAGGGGGTGCTCATAGCTGACCTTCCCCAATCGTACCCAAGTTCCCGAGCCGAGGCAACTTTGGTGATGACGGACACGTGGCCTTAGGCAAACGAGTCAGGGTTTCCTAAATTCCCCCATTAAAAAATATTTAGGTGGCGACTTTGTATCTGGCAAAGCAGTCCATGTTTGGCACTTCTTTACAAAAAATCTGTTTCCAAAACGATTTGCCGGATTTGGACTCTTTGGTTCAGATTAAAAACCGTGACAATTTGAGTCCGAACTGTAGTAGACCCACAGACGAACAAAACGGGATTCCCTCCCGGGACGTTCGGGGACGTCTACAGTTTCTGGCGACTCTGCTAGGATTTTGGAGAACTTGACTCGAACTCATGACATCTTGTTTTAACTACACTTATGTGTTTCTTTGCATTACATGTGCATTGGTGCGCTTAGGACACCGTGTTTGCCATCTGCCATTCCTGAACGGTTTGCCGGAGGCTTGTCATGTCAAGGCATGACCATAAGGCTGACCGGTTATGGGCTCTGACAGTATGGGAACACAAACCCGATTTTACCGGGGCACCCTTTTGACCATTCGACCTAGTGCATATTCGGAATCCATAGTGACCATTCCAAACTAGGACAGGTTGCTTACCCAATATAGGTTGTTTGAAATCGCTGCGTGCGTAGTGAAACCCTAGCTCTTGACAAAATAGGACAGGAAACCCTACCCCAACATAAGGGTGTCTTGGCTCTTTTACTTGCTATGTGCTTTTAGAGTGTATCTCTACAGGAACACGCATATCAGTTTGCAAGTTTGAGTATCAGGCCTGAGGGCACCAGTATCAGTTTGTGAGAATCAGTTATATCTGTGGGTATCCGATTCAGTGTTTTGGGGCACTGATTTTGAGGAACAGTAATCAGTAGTAGAGTACCGCTGTTCAGCTACGCCTGTGTTTGATCCGTTTGGGCTGAAATGCTGCTTGTTTTCTCTTTTAGCTCAGAGAAGTGATACAGAATAGCCAGTGTTCCCCCCTTGCTGAGGCAAGATAGATATCTGATCCGTCAGTCACTGTTCAGTACAACGGACTTATGATGACACAGAATTCAGAGGAGATTGTGGTGATGACAGCCGCATTAGATCAAGGAATCACCCTGCAAAGTGAGACCAATGTTGATGTACCGCATCCACCCAGGTCGCCTGTTGCGCACCCGGTCTGGGCCCTCCAGTTGTATCATGCTCATGAGCCCACAACATTCGAATTGATGGGGATGATAGGTGACCTCCAGAGGTCCGTGGCAGATCTTGCTCACGGGATGTCGGCTTCGCCACCACCTGCACCATATGCCGGAAATTTTGTACCATAGGAGCCCTCGCTATTGGGACGGATTGTGATCGAGCTTAGCCAACTTGAGGTTTCCTCCAACTATGGCAATGACGTATCAACATCAACCCAAACCCTCGATCAGGCTGAAGCCAAAGGTAAGGACAAGATGCAGGCAGATGCCGATCCCATTGAACAACTGCTGTGGGTAGTCGAGGCTTTGAAAGCTGGGGGGATGAGTAAACAACAGGTATTCGCAGTCGTAGCCAAGGTTATGGATGATGTTTTCCCCACTCCAACCGAAGGCAGTACAAGCCAGTCAGAAAACCGGGATAGGCCCCGTCATGCCAGAACAGTTCCCTCCACTCCCAACTCTGCACTCGGGAAAGATCAAAAAGTCAAGGTAGTGCCTGCCGACCCTTTCGCTAGTGCATCTAGCAAGAATACTTAGACTTCGAAGTACCTGCCCTGAGGGCGCAGGGTCTTTTATGCTCTCTACATGCCTTTGTCTAAGGCGCTCCAGATCCTGGCCGAAAGAGGGCATTTTAAACCCTTAGAGCCTCGGCCTCTCCCAAAGAATCTCCCTCTCACACATGATGCTGCTTTGTACTGCGCGTACCACTAGCAAACCGGTCATGCTACCGATAATTGCTTCCGCCTTCGTCATGAGGTGCAAGATTTGATTGACAATGAGGTTATCCTCCCACCCACCTCAGCGAAGTCTGTCACTGCTAGGTTGTTGGATTTTGAGGATACTGTGAGTATGTGATCGGGGAGTGAACCACTTGCGGGCGACCCTCGGTATTTTGGATGTGGCGTCTGGCACGCATTTTTGAGCATCTGCGAATGCTAGTTTTGTAACTTCTGGCTTGGGTGTCGAGTCAGTCTTTTGTTTTGTTTTGAGTCTGTCTTATCGTCTTGAGTCAGTCCTTTTTGCTTAAGGGTCTGTCTTGTTGTAGCTAGTCAGTCCCTTTGTATAGAATGTCAGGTGATTCCGGGGTTGTCCCCTCGAACACCATTTTTGTCTTCTTTGGAGTCTGTCTCTGCTGTGGAGCCAGTTGCAACCAGGAAATCTGAATGAAACAGCTGCGGCTATCATGTTTTCGTGTTTATTACTACTTTGAGCTAGTTGTGCCAGAGGACTTGAATGAAATGGCAGAACATCTCGTTTACTCTTCTGTGCTCTAAACCCACTGTATTGGCCTAAGTTTTTCAAAACTATTTTTGAACACTATGGTGATGAAAACAAAGAGGAAGGAATTCCTTGGGGTTTTGCAAAACTTTGATCAATTTGAGAGAAAGATATGCGTGCTAAGCCTTTTAATGAATGAAATCATGCTTGTCAGCGTGAGTACTGAGAAGGACCTTGGTTTGATCCAGATTGGTTCCACACTATCTTCAGCGCGAGCGATTTGTCGCTTTCGTAAAAAATTTCAAAAACAAAATGTTTTGCGCGGTCCTGTGAGGACCTGTGTGGAATCGCTCTTGAGATTGTGCAGCCTAGGATCGCTCTCAGCCTCGAGATTCAATCCATTTGTTTCCAAACCTTGAACACATTCAGAACGTTCAACGATCAATCATCAAGAGAGGCCTGTGTGGCCAGATTTGAAATAGCTCTCGAACAAGAGGCACCAAAATCAGATCAAGAGGTCAGACGTCGTCAACAGAAGCTTGCGAAGCTAGATCAGAAGCACCCCTCGAACTAGGGGCAAAAATGTCCGATGTGCTCGAAGAGCCGGAGATGGATCCTTTTGCAAATCAATAACAACAGCCACTCTCCTGGATACGGATGGCTTCAAAACCTTAAAAACATTTGGCATGGACTTGTTACACTTTTACCCTTTGAGAGGCTCGCTGGGCCGAAAACCCAGAAGGGCGACCTAGGCAAAAGTTAGAGCAAGAAAAAAATATACAAAAAAAGAGATGAAAATGCAAAAGAAAAGATGAAAAAAAAAAAAGAAAAAAAAAAGAAAAAAAAATGAAAAGAATTGAAAAGAAAAGAAAAGCAGAAGCTCGCAAGGTCGAAAACCCGCAATGGGCACCTTGGCAAAAGTTAGAGCCTAAAAAAAGTGAAGGTTAAAATACCCGAGTGTACCTTAATCGGAACTACGTAAGGCTTGATTCCCATGTTTGGGATACGTAGGCAACTTCATCCTGAAGTCCAGCCCCCAACGCTTTCATAGCGACTCTGCCCATATAATGGTTTTGATCATCCTTGCCTTCTCTGAATCCGATAGTTCGGTTGTGACACCGGAACTACGTAAGGCTTGATTCCCATGTTTGGGATACGTAGGCAACTTCATCCTGAAGTCCAGCCACCAACACTTTCAAAGTGACTGTGTCCATATATTGGTTCTGATCATCTTCGTCGTCTCCATGTCCGAGAGTTCGGTTGTGATCATCACTAAGGAGGACTGTTTACAAAATGCTGCGGCATCATCCAAACAAGGGGCAACTTTCTGTTGCCGTGAGTTGCCATGAGTCGCCATTCAAACCAGGGGCAACTTTCCGTTGCCGTGCAGTGCCATCCACACAAGGGACAATTTTCCATTGCATCCGATCCGAGGTTGCGCATCTCAAGAGTAAGTTCTGTGCTCGTTGAGCATTGACCGTTTGCAAAAATAATTTTTGAGAATTTTTACTGAGGTTGACTATTTTCTCAAAAATTATTCCATCTTTTGCAAAACTAGACCATTTTCTTGGAACCAAAAAAGGAAAATTTTCAGTGCTCATAGCCTGACTTGCATGATTTTCAAATTAAAATCGAACAAGCATGTTAACCTAACTCTCATATTGGTCAAAACTGTTTTAGTAGAAAACCAAAACAAAATGGTCAAAATGATGAACTAGGGGCACAGTTGAGCCAGACCCCCTGTCTTTCCCCCGATTGTCAATACTTGCTAGAATGGCACTTCCTTCGCCAGAAGAAGACACAACTGAACCTATCAGTAAAGGGCCGAAAGTTCTCAACAACCTCCAAGCAATGAGGTATCAAGCCAAGTGCGAAGCACAAATTGGAATGGATCAAGATACTCCATCCGGAACATTGACTAGACGTCCTGGGAGGAAACAGCCGCGAGCTAATAGTATTGGGCGTGAACCCACAACCTCTTGTTTATCCATCAACCACTCTGGGGAGGGATATAAAATGAGAGAATAAAGAATAGAGAGGTGTAAGTCGAGGGAAAAGTGAGCAAAAGGGTTTTGAGAGAAAAACTGAGCCTGAGGGCCGAGTGATGTGAGAATCACAAATGAGAAAGGGTGGGAAACATACCCGGAGGAACTGGCTCCTCGTGGTTTGAGGTCTTTCGTTTTTTTTTGTAACCACGTCTGTATGTCGTGTCTTTTGTTTTGTTTCTCTCAACTTTAGTTTTGAGTTTTTTCCGAGCGTGTCTTGTTGTGATTAGGTCGTGTACTTTCTGTTTGAGTCTTTTTACTATGTTCAGTTGTGGGTTCAATACCCTGGTTTGAAAAACCCTTTTTTTAACTTCAAAAAAATTTTAATCATGCTGTGCTCAGAGTGCTGTGCCGTTCTCCACATTTATGCGAAGCAAAAGAAGAAGGGGAAAATTTGGGGCATCGGAGTGTGTTTCAACTTCAGCAGATTCAACCTTTGTAGTCCGTCTTGTCAAATTGGACTGTTTGTTCAGGATCCGCTGTGTGCAAAATGAACCAAGCGCTGTGTTATGGGCTGTATGCAGATTAATCCCCGGCAGAGTATCAGCCGAGTGTTCAGAATGAGCAGTGGTTGGTATGGGTTTTTTTTTTTGCTGTTGGCTGGTTCGTTATCTGATTATTACAATACAAGTGTTCAATTTTTCAGACAAAAGGTCAATCTCATTTACATTGAGGTGTAATATGATGCAATGCGATGCAATATATGAAATGTACAAATGTAACACTTTTTCAGACAAAAAGTTTGTTTGATTTCATTATCTTTTTCAAGTACAAAGCTTTGGAAACAAAAACCTGCCTGCGGCAGTACAAGGTACTCTAGCTACCAACAAAAAAAAAAAAAAAAAAACAAAACAAAACAGCAAAAATCGGGATCAATGTCAAAAGGCCTCGGGTCTAGGGGTCTGTCCTCGTCCTCTTCCTGGATGAAGGTCCAGGAGCATCGTCATCAGCATCGTCATCTGAGTCTGAGCCCGAGCCGTCTCTGGTCTCCTCCTCGGACGACTCTGCCTTCGCCTCGGACTCATCATCATCATCAGGGACGGGTGCCCGAGAGCTACTCCCAACATGGGTGCGCCTCGCCTTGGTGTGGGGGTATACTCTGCCATCTCCTCCGGTAGGAACAGAAGGTCCAGCTAGAGCACCTTCCACAGTAGGGATCTGGAAGGGAGGCTGAAAAGTACAAAAGGCAAACGCATCAGTATACTATGAGCAGTGTATCAGTACAGAATGCAATGTATGAGTACATTGTGTGAATGCTATGAGCAGTGTATCAGTACAGAATGCAGTGTTTGAGTATAGTGTGTGAATGCTGTGAGCAGTGTATCAGTACAGAATACAGTGTTTCAGTGCAGTGTATGAATGCCTGAGTAATGCTGTGAATAGTCTGTGGGCTACAGTATATTAGATGCCGTGAGGGCTGTGTATTGGGTGTTGTGTTGACAATATGATGCATCAGATTGTGTAGAGTTTAAGACTGCGGTTGAAGAACATACCAGAATGCCATAGATAGCCAGAAGATCGAGACTCCGCTGGAACATCCCCATCACATAGGCAGTCAGCTCCAGGGACTGGCGGGTGTACTCGGAGGAAGCCTGCAAAAGTATTAGATGCATCAGTATTCTGCGGAATATCAAATAAACTGAAATGAAATGGCGATGCAAGATGCAAGATGCAAGATGAAGTACTACATACCGGAGGTAAGTCGTGGAACCCAACTAACTCATGATTAGCCGGAGCGGGAGCAATGGGGATCTGATAAGTCTCCCCACCCTGTCCTCGGCATGTCATCGTAGTGGGCAGTGCTGGCCAACTAGCCCCCCGTCCCCTTCGAGCTCCACTCCTGCCACGGACTCGAGCTGTCCTCGATGTCCTTACCTCTCCTCCTACCCTAGCCGCCGGCGCCCCTGGCCTCTCTTTTTCAGCTCGACGACCACCGCTCAGAGGCCGTATAATGTAGGTCCGGACGTACTCCGAGTAGTCACCTATACCTCTGAAGCGGATTGCATCCCAGCCGATCGTGTAGTCGGCCATCTGCTCGGGAGTGAACCTCTCCGTGTCCCTCATATGCTCAGGAGGGTGAACCGGGACTATCTGCTTCGGTAAACCTAGAGTCTGGCGTAGGAAACGCTCACCCAGGTACCAAGCTCGACAGACCGGGCCCTCCAGCAAGATCCTGAACCGTGCGGTCTCTTCAGCACCGACAAACCGTGCCCGAATCTCAGCTGGCAATGGAGCCCAAGGCTGCCAGGTGATCAGAAAATAAAATACAGTTTGTTATCTACTGTCATTGAAAATACAGTGTGAAGCGAAGCTTAAATGAACTACAAGTTGAACATACCTCTGCGGGGGTGATGGTGTCGAAGTAGCGGTGGAAGAAGATAAACGTCTCCCGGGGCCTCCGCACGCACCTCACGTCAAAGCGGCGCGAGAACGGAACGACGAGAGGGGTCTCCACGTCTGGCACTGGGGTGAGTCTCGGAAAGTAGGCGTAGACCCATAACTGCAGAGCAAATATCAGTATGTTTATCAGATAAAGTAGAATACAGAATAAAGCAGAAATTGCAGAGCCGTGTATTGTGTTGTGTATTGTGCAGTGTATTGTGCAGAGTGTACAGTGTGTGCAGTGTACAGTCAGTGTAAAATAGAGTATACGTGTGTGCCGTGTGTACAGTCAGCATGAAGCAGACCGCAGTGTGTGCAGTGTACAGAGTACAGAAAATGTAAAGCAGAAATGTAAAAGAGGAAGAAGATGTACCTCCCAAGCTCGCCAGTAACCCCCTGTAGACACCCCATTTTTGACTGACCTTAAGACTCAGACGTCACCGATTGAGCGCTTGGTGATGTTGCATACTGTGCTCGTCCAGAGGTTTCAGAGTCTCGGCCGTGAGCCCTGCCTCCGGACTTCCGGACTTTTCTGTGCCTTGCCTCGGTTTGCGAACCAGGCTCGGTATTCTCTGTTTCTCTTCCCAAAGGGAGGGAGAGGTCTCTTAGACCATCTCTTAGTGGCCGTGGGCTACATTTCGTGGTTGTAGGCCATTTTGCCCATTTCGGAGCCCGGTTCTCGGTTTTCGGAGCCGTCAGGCCGAGTTGCCTCGGTTCGGGACCGCCTAACCACCTCCGTTTGCTCCGATTTTTGGCATGCATCTTATTTACTCCCTTTTAAGGGACACTGAGGTCCGAGAGACCAACTTCGTGGTCCAACACCACTCCCGGTGCCTAACAGTCAGTTTTCGGGGCCTCGGACTGCGCGTTTCGGCCCCTGAACCTTCATTTTGCATTGGTTTTCGTTCATTTTTGGCAGGGACCTCTGTTTCATCACCAGGAAGGTTGTAGAAGGGTGGGAGGCCAGTAATTGTTTCAGTAACGAGTTATATTCCTTCATCGCCCTCCGTTGCCCGTTTTCTCTCACTTCAAAGCCAATGTTGACTACCCTTGGGCCATTTTCTTCAACCCTAACCCCCATATTTGTGGTGTACACATCTGGGAGGCCACCAATATTTGGTGGCCGGCCAGTAATTGCTCTTGAACCTTTTGAACCCCTTTGAAAAGTGGGTTGTTCTCTCTCCTGGTTCACTGTTTCCAATTTTTGACCACAGGGTTGTGTTGAGAACACATGGGAGGCCACCAATCTGTGGTGGTCGGCCATTAATTACACTTGGCCTTTTTGACCCCTAGCCGGCCGGCCATGGGGAGAGCCGACCGGCCACCTGCAGTCCCAATATCTGGCCGGCCAGCATCCTTGCACCTGGCACATCACAGAAATACACTTTGTTTCCCCCCAGATTCTGTATCCGGGGGGGCAACTTTTGGAGGGAAACATGGAGTGATTTCCCTCCCTTTTTTTTCCCCCTCTTTCTCCCCCCCTTTGGCCTATATAACCAGCACCCCAGGTCTGGTTTTGGGGTTGAAAAAATTGGCCTTGAGCTTGCATTACGCCCCTCCCTCTTCCTCTCTTCCAAACACTCAAATTTCTCAAGTCTCACACCCCTTTTTTCACACCATCACCTAGCACCACACCACCATCTCCATTCCAGCAGCTAAGAGGGTCTTCTCAGAGGCTAAGAGGCAGCCTTTCTTGGTCCAAGAGGCAGCAAGGGATTGGTCTACAAGGGTAAGTACCATTTCCCCCCTTTTTGAGCTTATTTTGTACCATTTCTTAGCCCTTCTTGCTTGTACATTTGAGCTCCGGTCATAACTGAAAGTAGTGTTTTTTTGAGCTCTATTTCATGTTTCATGAAGGGCCTCTCACTGTTTGAGGTCCCCATTTTTCACTTGTTTCATTATCCCTCTTGTATGCCTATTTCTTGTGTAGCATTTTAGGCTTATGTGTAATCTGTTTTGAAGCATGTTGTGAACTGTAAATAGGCTTATTTTGAGCCCTTCTTCAACATTGTAGAAGGGCTCATCACTGTTTTAATCCTCCATGTGCCACTTGCTTTGATATCCATCTTTTGGTCCCATTTTTGCATGATTTATTAGCCTATTGTGCTTCTGTTTTTGGACTTTGGTCCGAACTGAAAATGGTCCTATTTTGACCCCCTCTCCATGTTTCATTAAGGGTCTATTGCTGTTTGGAGCATCTTTTGTATACTTTGTGTTGTAGCCTCTCTTTTAGGCCATATCTTGCATTGTATGTTGAGCATATTTGTACACTGTTTTGGGTCTGATCATAAACTGTAAAAGGTCATGCTATCATAAACTGTATTATTTGGATTGTACTATTTATTCAGACCCTCTGCGCGAGGGCAATGTTGTAATAAGTGTGTGTGTGTGTGATGTATGTCTTCCAACCCCACGTCTTTCTCCCTTTTATTTACCAGCTTATGATGGTTAGATTAGGACATGTTTCAATTAGCATACAGTATGATAGCATGTTTGCATTCATTCATCTGTTTTGCATGCACCGGGCTCGGCGCATCATACTAACTGCATTGTATTTCAATTCCAAATTGAATACTTGTTAGCTGTAGCATTCCATATGCCATGTTTAGAATAGCCGAGCCTGCTATAGTTGCATTTTGCATGTGTTGCATTAGGCATTTCAGCATATTTAGGATCATGCATGGATTTCTAATGAGCTTCTGTTTTGGCTTGGAGTACTCGGTAAGTTTTATGCTTTAGCATCCTTGCATGCGTGTGAGTGACTGCCATGATAGCATGCTTACCATGAGGCTATATGCTTATGTGATATAATTGCCTGAATGCCTGTGGGTGAATGTTGGGTTATTTGGATTGGAACAAATCATTGACTGTGAGTTTTAAGCCCACTAGATAGTGGCAAAACCATCTTTTTCTAAGCCCACCCGAGGGTGGCAAAATCTGCATTTTAAGCCTACTTGCGAGTAGCAAACCATCTTTCAAAAACAAACATGAAGTGTTTTGTTCCAAGTCAGGCGACCCGGTCTATACTTGTATGCTGTGCGCATCACATAGTAAATCTAGGCTAATAACCATCATAAGAACGCATAATGTTTTCAAAACTAGATGTCATGGTTAGTAGAGGCCGATCTTTGATCGAGCGAGCGGGGGTGCTCACGAAGTGACCTTCCCCAATCGTACCCGAGTTTCCAAGCCGAGGCAACTTTGGTGATGACGGACACGTGGCCTTAGGCACGAGTCAGGGTTTCCTAAATTTCCTAAAAATAAAATATTTAGGTGGCGACTCTGTATCTGGCAAAGCAGTCCATGTTTGGCACTTCTTTCAAAAAAAATCTGTTTTCTCAAAACGATTTGCTAGATTTGGACTCTTTGGTTCAAGATTAAGAACCGTGACACAAAATCGAGTCCGAGCTGTAGCGAGGTCCCCCGCGGGCCTGTCTACACCCCCGAGTAACTGCCCGCTGCAACGGGATGCCGAGCTCATGTATCCATATAGAGTGGCTAGGGCAGCGCCACCCCAGTCAAAGCGTAGAATCCGCGTGATGTCCACCAGTGTGCTCAACAAGCAGAGGGGCACGGTGTTCGCCCGATCGGCGAAAATGGTCGTCCCCAGCAGAAACATGAGGAAGCCGCGCGCGTACCGCTCCAACTCCTCCTGGGTCATCGGAGCCTCCTCGGTCAAGGCTGGCTGAACCCTGAACTGGACCTCAAACCACGAATATCTGACGAAGCCGGGACGCGCGAGAGGCGGCACCTCGCCGAGCAGGTAAATCTGAGCGGCCTCTCACTCGTCCATATTGGTATCAAAGGGGATCGGATCACCCCCTACCTCGATGCCGGTGAGCATCGAGAAGTCATAGGGAGTCATCGTCATATCTCCCGTAGCAGAGAAGTGGAAGGAGTCGGTGGTGTACCACCACCTCTCCACTAGAGCAGCAAGGAGAGGCCTGCTCGCAGTGAGGCGCGAGAGTCCCCTGCAGAGTGCGCCGAACCCGACCTGGTCCACGATGTGACGGACCGCAACGGGCAGCTCCATGTACCAGTCTCTGGTGGTAATGTTCCCATACCCCCGGAAGGCATGGGAATCTCCCTGTATTCAAAAACAAAACAGTCGCGAAGCAATATAAAATGCACAGTTTTGAAGGGCATTCAGAATTGGTGACAATACAGCGTGTGTGCACGTTTTCAAGTTCAAACAAACATCGGGTGCCGGTGTGCTTGCAGTGAACTACAACATGCGATGTGTCAATGTGTTTGGGTGGTTCAGGGCCAATACAGCGTGTGCGCACATTTTCAAGTTCAAACAAACATCGGGTGCCGGTGTGCTTACAGTAAACTACAACATGTGATGTGTCAGTGTGTTTGAGTGGTTCAGGGCCAATACAACGTGTGTGCACGTTTTCCGATTCAAACAGATATCAAGTACAAGTGTGTTCACAGTCAACTACAGTGTGCAGTGTATCAGTATATCTGAGGTAAGCAGTTAAAGAACGGAATGAACTATGGCAGTTAAAATGTTCTACATTGCGGAAAACTGAAACGGGGAAGAATGTACCTCGGAAGCGCCGAAGGACATATGAGACGTCAGCTCGTGCAAAAGAAGCTCCAGTGGCACGCCCCTGTTGAAACTCCTAAACTGGCGAAGACCGTCAGAAGGTAGCACGTGAATCGCCGGCCGGTAGGTTGCCGGGTCGAACGGGCGGACGCTCAAGGGGAGGAGCTCGGCCTCGGCATCCATCTCATGCTCCGAGGGAGTCCCGCCCCGTGGAATATCGTCTGCCATGTCGAGAATGATGAAAAAATGGCCAGAAGAGGGAAAACCGGTGAGAATGCGAAAAGTCAACGGAAAGTCAACCCCGAGAGGGCGAAAAATGGCCGGAAAAGCCGGAATGTGGAAAAGGTACGGAAATCAAGAAAACTTGGGGGAAACAAACCCCAAGAGGCGGAAATCGAAGAGGAGGCACCGAAACGGAGTTTTGTTCGGATGAAAATGTTCAAAACGTGAAGGACTTCGCGAATCAAACAACGAAACGGGCACGAAAACCGAAGAAAACGGAGGATGGAAGAGAGGAAAATACTCTAGATAGAGAGGGGGGGATTTTCGGCCAAGAGAAAGTAAGAAAAATAGGGTTTGAAACCCTATTTTAAAAGACCCAAGGCCAAAAGACCAAACTGCCCCGATTCAGGCATGTTTGGCCGGTCGGCCACATTTTTGGCCGGCCGGCCAAATATTTGGCCGGTGGAATGTTTTCATGGCCGGTGGATGGCCGGTAACCTCCTCTGATGGCCGGTGAGCCTCCTACAACCTTGTTTAGGTTAGATGTGTAGTTTGGGGCCTTCATTGTTCAAGACAGTGCAAGACAGTGCATTTCCAAAGCTCAACCGGACTCCGTTTTGACCTCGGACCGTGTCTTCTATGCGCGGCACTCGAACATGTGCAAGGTGTATCCTTCTTGTATCCTTTTGTCTCTTTCAAGATTCGAAAGTTGCCCCGCATGCGTTGCTTCACAATGCTTCGTCGTGAACATGCGTTGGTTATACGTACTTTCATTCACATTGATATGCATCTTTCATTTGCATTAGTTCACTTGCATTGTTATGCATTTCCCCGCCTACGGTCTGGCAAGACCTTAAATCCGCTCGGTTGCATTGTCATGCATTTCAAGCGACTTGCGTTGTCGCGCATTCCATGCAACATGCATCATTTGCAGAAAAAAAAAAAAACAACATGCATCATTTGCATTTAAAAAAAAAAAAAAAACAACATGCATCATTTGCATTACAAAAAAACAACATGCATCATTTGCATTACAAAAAAAAACAACACGCATCATTTGCATTTAAAAAAAAAACAACAAAAAACACATGCATATGTCATGCACTGTAAATAGCATGCATTTTCATGCATATGTCAAGCATTTCATTGTAATATAGTGCATATGTCATGCATTTCACTGTAAATATTCTATCCATTCCATTGCATATTGTATATATTGCATTGTAGTTTGTGTGCATTCATTGCATCACCTCCATGTAGGGTTTGCGCCTTTCCTTGTTGAGCTTGGTCTGGTATGTGCCCATACTTTTCACGTCTATACACTCATAGTTCTGTATGACCGTTCTATGTTAGACGTGGTTTGTTTGTGTCCATGCTTTTCCTAGGCAAGATACAGTTTGGCCGTAGACCTTAATCCACTGTATCCATTCCATTGCATATTGTATATATTGCATCGTAGTTTGCGTGCATTCATTGCATCACCTCCATCTATGGCTGGCGCCTTTCCATGTTGAGCTTGGTTTGGTATGTGCCTATACTTTTCACGTCTATACACTCATAGTTCTGTATGACCGTTCTATGTTAGACGCGGTTTGTGTGTGTCCATGCCTTTCCTAGGCAAGATTTGGTTTGGCTGCATGCCATATCCACTGTATATATTACATTGTAGTGTAATTTTTGCATCCAGCATTAGGATCATGTTCTTTCGTTAGCGGGTCATTTCCCCACTTATGTCATTCCACCCAATTACTTGTTCTTGTATCCGTCTACATCACTCATAGTTCTGCATGTGTACGCGCCTATTCCATGTTGAACTTGGTTTGAGGGTTGCGGCACCTTTTCTATGGTAGACGGACTTTACACCTCCATCAATCTATTTGACATTTGTGTGGTTTTGAACCGCTCATGATTGGATCATGATTCAATTGTATGGCATATCGTTTGCATTATTTTTACATTAGTTTTGTATATATTGCATATCATTTTGCATTCATTTTGCATGTTATGCATGTTGCTAACAACATCGTACCTGTTAAGTTGCTTTCTTTTGCAGGCACGATATTGTATGTACGGTTCATTTGGGGCTGGCGCAACCAGACGAACTGCACAGGTATTGTATTCTCCGAGTGAGACGTATCGAGAATTGCATAATTCTCTTACATCCTTTTTGCATTGTAGTGTAGTTTGGTGTATGCTAGCTTAAAATTGTTGCATTGTTGTGCTTCGTTACAGCTTTCTTTGCATGATCACGAGTTATGCTCGGCTTCTTGCATTATCCGTTGCATTTTGCCCCTGCCTTCGGGCACATATCTTGTTTGTCTTGCATGCTTTGTCTAAGTCTTCGGCCTTGTCAAAAATGGGTCGTCTCTGGGTTTGACATTCACTCCCGTCATTGTTATGACTTTGAGTTCTGTCAAAGAGGGGCAACTGTAGACACCCCATTTTTGACCGTCCTCAAGACTTGGACGTCACCGTTTGAACACTTGGTGATCATCCATGTTTGTGTTCGTCTTGAGTTCCCGGAGGTCTCGGCTACGCGCCTTGCCTCAGGATCTCTCGGCTCGACTGTTTCGTGTTTGGTTTTATACCAAACACTTGTGTTTTTGCCTTGGGGGGCAGGGAATGGCTTGTTGGCCATCCCCACACTCCACCAGCCATGGCTTGAGGCCACCGGCTGTGTTTTGTTGCCATCGGCCAAATGTTTGGCCGGCCGGCACTATAGATGGTCGACCGGCCATCTTTTTTGGTCAAATTGCATTTTTGGCTGGCCGACTACTGTGCATCTGCTTTTGCAGATATTTTTATGCCAGCTGTGCTAGCTGGCATACACTTTGCTCCCCTCCATACACGTGTATGGAGGGATCTCCCTCTTGTTAGCTTGCCTTGGAAGCTTCACAAGATTGGATTGTCTATAAGAGGAGGCCTCTTTTCCCTCTTTTAGGTTAGACAACATTTTTTCCAGAGTTTTGCGTTCTGGGGTTAGGGTTTGCATATATCCTATCTCTATATCTCTCTCTCTTTGTGTATTTGTGTGTGTTTAGTCTTAGTATTGCACACAAACACCCACCATTACACCTTCTCTTGGAGCTGAGGTCCTTGGAGGTTGTTCTTGAAGTTTTGGAGCTGGTTTGGACCTAAGGAAGCTGCTGGTCCACCATTTTTGAAGAGGATCTTCAAGGGTAACATTCTTGCTCTTTTTACCCCATTTTTGCATAGCTTTTTTGACCACCTTGCAACTGTTTTTAGACTTGGTGTATAACATATAAAAGTCTTGTTTTTTCCTACTCTAAATAGTTGTTTAAGAGTACTTTGAGCTTTGAGGCTGTTTGACCCCTCTTAAGCCTTGTTAGGCTCCATTTTTTGTGCATCTTTGGTGAGCTTCGGGACCATTGTGTTTGGGCCTCCTCACCACTGAAATCTTGAGAGATTTCAGTGGTGAGGATGGTGCCTTGAGGTCCCAAGAAGGAGAGGGCCACCCCCTCTCCTTGTTGTCCTTGAAAAGGGCCATTTTAGCCTCTTGAGAGAGCATCTTGTTTAAGTGTATGTTGGCCATGCCTTAACTGATTTTTGTGCTTATTATGTCATAATATAGCTCTGTTTTTAGTTGGTTTAGACACACCATGCATGCTTAGCATACTTGTCATGTAATGCCATGTTTTGGCCTTAACATGCTTTAAGTGTTGACCTTTGTTCTAGCATGATTTTGGCCAAGCTTTGTGAAGCTTTTGTGTATGTTTTAGTGTGCTTCAGCTCTGTTTTCAGTTGCTTTGGTCATGCTTAACATATTTTGCATAGTCTCTTTGCATTCTAGCTTGTAGGCCTTGAATGTGTGATGCCATGAGCATGCTTTACTTGCTTTAATTGGTTGGTTTGGCACCTCCATTTTATGCAATTTCAGAGTTTGGTATGCTTGCCATATGTCCATGATCATCTCTTTTAAGTGTGCTTAAAAGTTGCCTTTTGATGCTTAGGAATTGGATCATGTATGCATGCATGCTTGTATGTGCATTTGGCCCCATTTCCATAGTTTATGGCCACTGTTTTAGGCTTGTTTGAGGGCTGCCTAAATTAGTTTAAGTCCATCCTTCATGTGTTATAGCATGCTTGCCTTATGCATTGTTGCATACTTGGCCTATTACATGTTATTGCTTGCTTGAAATCATGATGCATTTGGCATGTATTTCATTGGTTAAGTTGTTTTGCATTGTTCCTATGCTTAGTCCACTTTACATGTTGTTGCATGTTTGCCACTAGCATAGTTGTCACATGCCTTGCATGCTCATTTTGCATACTTAGCCTCCATGTCTAGGTCGCATTCCATTTGCATGCATGCTTCACCTCTTGAGTTGAGTATGATAGAGGTTGAGCCCCTTTGTTTGATTATGTGCATTGCATTCCATATCAAAATGCATACTTGGTTTCTTGGGCCATCACGCATTGAAATGCGCGATTGGTGGTCCGAGAATCGAGACCCATCCTCCTTTGAGTCATGAATATGATAAGGAGTGTGGTTGGTGCATACATTGCTTGAAATGCATTGCCATGCTATGTTTTGCCCTCTACTGTTGTCAAAAACAGATTCTGCAGGAAGCTTTGGCCGGCCGGCCATCTCCAGCGCCGACCGGCCATCCATCAATGGCCGATAGCTTAATCAGTGGCCGGTGACCATTTCCCTTGGCCGGTGGCCATTCCTCTCAGCCGGTGGTGTTCCACAACACTCAGAGAAGCAACCCTGGGACTTGTGCAGTCTTTAAAGGAGGATAACAGGAAAAACAGAGGCAACTTGTGCATGGCAGTGGACTTCCGAGCGGAGCCGAGCACGCATTGCATTGGGCCCTCTTCCCGAGGCTGTTTATTACTTAAATTAGATTAGTTAATTGCATAACTAGTTTAATTGGCCTGTAGTAATTAATTAGCTTGTAGGTTAATTAATTGTATTATTCTTTTGGTCCCTCCGAGTGAGGGCAAATTTGTAATAAGTGTGGGTGCGTGTGTGCATGTCTTCCAACCCCCCATTTCTTTCTCCCTTTTTTACTTACCTGTTTTTGATGGTTAGTATCAGGGCATCTTTACTTTAGCATACCTTATGCTATGCATGCGCGCATCATTCATCAGTCTTGCATGCACCGGGCTCGGCACATCATGCTATCAACATTGTATTTCAAATCTAAACTTGAATACGTGCTACTTGTTGCATCCCACATGTCATCCTAGGATTAGCCGAGCCTACTCTAGTGACATTCTGTATGCGTTGCATTAGCCACTTAACATGGACTTGGATCATGCATGATTGCTAACATGTTTATTGTTTTGGCTTGGAGTACACTGTAAGTGTTTTATGTTTTAGCATCTCGCATGCGTGTGAGTGTTGCCATAATAGCATGATTACCATGAGGCTAATTGCTTATGTGATATAACTGCTTGAATGCCTGTGGGTGAAGGTCGGATTGTTTGAGTTGGGACAACTCATTGAAATCCATATTTTAGCCTACTTGCGAGTAGCAAATTTCAAATCACTTTTTTTCAAACAAACGGATATGCAATGCCTCGTTCCAAATTAGGCGATCTAGTCTATACTTTTGTGTTGTGCGCATCACATAGTAAGATTAGCTAATTAATTGGAATAAGAACACATAACGTTTTCAAAATCAGATATCATGGTTAGTAGATGCCGATCTTTGGATCGGGCGAGAGGGGGTGCTCATAGTTGACCTTTCCCAATCGTACCCAAGTTCCCGAGCCGAGGCAACTTTGGTGATGACGGACACGTGGCCTTAGGCAAACGAGTCAAGGTTTCCTAAATTCCCTCATTAAAAAATATTTAGGTGGCGACTCTGTATCTGGCAAAGCAGTCCATGTTTGGCACTCCTTTACAAAAAATCTGTTTCCAAAACGATTTGCTGGATTTGGACTCTTTGGTTCAGATTAAAAACCGTGACAATTTGAGTCCGAACTGTAGTAGACCCACAGACGAACAAAACGGGATTCCCTCCCGGGACGTTCGGGGACGTCTACATATATGCTCATCTTTTTTTCGCCAATATAGAAGGCCTCTTTGATGCCTCTTACACCTCTAATACACGCACAACAATATCATTGTACTTTATGCACTTGTCAAGGTCGATTTCACCGTTCCTCGGTGCATCCAATAATTGCCAAAATGGGGTTTGCCTCAAGCAGCTGAGTTGAGGTTCCTTAAACTTGGTGCTTTTAACTTCACCAAGCCTAACATGTTGACCTATAGTTCACACGATGCATGTTGACATAGTTGATGTTATTTGTAGGTGGGCTTTCATCCTTTACATGGTATTCTCCTCTTTTTCCCTTGGGAGTTTTTTCATGTGCATAACAAGTGCTATTTTTTGGTAACAAAAACAATGATATTTGAATAAGTCTTCAATGGAATGGAGGTGGTGTATGCATCACATTGGCATTAGCACACAATTATTTAGTGTGGATGTTGACATTTAAACAAGACCATAACCACAAGAGTTAACAATTGCAATTTTTTTTTTTTTTTTTTTTTTTTTTTGGTTGAGAAAATATCATTTTGCCTCTCAAACTTTCATGTATTTTTCAATTTGACCCCCAAACTTCAATTAATATCAATTTTACACCTAAACTTTCAATTTTTTTTTTTTATCAATTTGGCCTCTACTGTTACATTCTGTTTACAATTGGACGAAATGTGTTGATGTGGGGGGGCGAATTCATTTTTAAGGTATAGTTTGGAGGGAAAATTAATTTTTAATTGAGGGGGAAATTGATTTTTTAGGTAAAGTTTGGATGATAAAATGAAATTTCAAATGAACCTTGGTGTCACGTCAGCACATTCTGTCCAATTGTAGACGAAATGTGACGACATGGGCCAAATTGATCAAAATTTTGAAAGTTTGGGTGTAAAATTGATATTAATCAAAGTCTAGGGGTCAAATTAAAAAACACGTGAAAGTTTGGGAGGGAAAATGATATTTCCTTTTTGTGTGTGTGTGTGTGTGTGTGACAAAGACAGTGTTGTAAACATATATACCATTGATGTGAATTTTCACATTTGAAAATGGTTTGAATGGGATGGGGATGAGATATGCATACATATTGGCATTAGCACACAATTATTTAGTGTGGATGTTCATATTCAAACAACACCAATGCAATGCCAAGAGCTAATAATGTAATGACAAGATCTATCAATTAAAACGTGTAAGGTGTATTATAAAGAGTGCATTTAGAGGACTTATTGGGCTATAAGTCCTCAAAATAGGATTTATAAATAAATTACGCATATTCACACTAACTTTTACATTTTCAAAAAATTCGTAATATTTTATTTATTGAAAGTATAAATATTCACATTTATAATTATTATATTTTTCTTAAAAAAATATTCACAATAAAAAGATTCACATTATTATCTAATTACGGTAATTTTTTCAAAAATATAGATTTTGATAATATATATTAAAAATATAAATCATATTGTAGAAGGTAAAGATATTCGAAATCTTCTTCTACAGTCAAGTTGTAGATTAAATTGAAGATAAATTACAAATATGTCTTTTGAGATTTATTTAAAATACAAATTATCTCATATGGTTTAAAAAATTACAAATAACCCTTTGCTAGAATTTTCATTTAATAGAATTAATTGAAAAAAATAAAATTTTTAATTGCTCTCAATAATAAAATTACCTGAATTATTAATTGAATTACATTTCTGACATCATTAAAATTTGTTAATTGACTTGATAATTTATTAATGAAATTAGAAATTTCAAGGGGCAGAATATAATTTATAGAATCACATGATTTGTATTTTAAGCAAACCTTAGGGGATCTATTTGGAATTTACCTTTAAATTGAGATTATAGTGCCAATTTTGAAGATACATCAAAAAGGGGTATTTTGGTCTTAAAAAGTTATGAGACTAAATGGAATTATAACTTATGAATGAGACCAAATGAAATACAAGTTCTAGTTATGAAATTTACATGTAAAAATTCCTAAATACCCTATAGTCAGAATTTATCAATTAACATAATTGACAGAAAAATAAAATTCCTAACTATCCTCTTGTCGCAGCAGAATACATGGAGACTAGATATCTTTTTAGTAGACAAAAGAGACTTTCGAATCCACGAGAAAATAAAACCATGAATCCATAAGGAAGAGAAAATATATAAATTATTGAATAAAAATTTTCCTTTAATAAATGATATCGAACCAGGTGGACCTTGCTCTAATACCACTTGATGCAGTAGAATACATGGAAATTAGATATCATTCAAGTAGACGAAAGGGGTTCATGAATCCACGAGAAAATAAATCCAAATTAAGAAACTTAATTGTTATCTTAGGTAGGGAACCCAAGAGGGGGAGTGAATTAGGTTTTTAAATAAATTGCCAAATTAAAAATTAACCCAAATAATAAATAAATATGCTCAACAATATAAAACAAAGTAATGAAATAGAATGAGCAAAGAGAAGAGAAATCAAACACAACGATTTATAGTGGTTTGGCACGCTGGGCCTACGTCCACTCTCTAAGTATCCTCATCTGGAATTTCTCCACCACTCTTCAAATAGTAATTACACCACTAGCTTCACGGGTATAGCGATCCAGGCTTAGACCCGACCAATTTAATGCTTTTGAATCCGGGAAACCATGTCCGTAGTTATTGTTCATTCTTTCTCCTTGTTTTCTTCTGCTCCCAAGTTCGACACCCATCTTAGCGGTGTCGACACCTCCTCTGTTGCTGTGTTCCTGGTGGAGCTACTGAAAAATAAGGTCGACACCAGTCTTGGTGGTATCGACACTTGTCCTGATTTTTGGCATCTGGGGTCGACACCAATCTGGGTGGTGTCGACACTTGTCTTGCTAGGTTTCTGGAATTTGCTACTAAAATATAAGGTCGACACCATGGGTCCCCAGGGTCGACCTTTCTCTTCCTATGTTGTTCTGGATTGTCTACTGAAATATAGGGATGATACGATTGCTTCCAAGGGTCGACCCTTGTCTGTTGCCAAACACAAGTGTCTCAACTTTTCTTTTTGAGGGTCGACACCACTGTCACGAGGGTCAACCCCTGTAAGTAGGGGTGTGCATAATACCGCCGAAACTGCCAAAACTGCCAAAACCGCACCGAACCGCACCGCTAAGGCAAATTCGTTATTATTTGCTAATCGAACCGCCGGTTTTTAGTAAAAAAAATGGCAAATTCTAGTGACACTTTTATCAATCCGCCGGTTTCTATTTTTCTTCCAAACCGCACCGACCCGCACCGCTATTAAATCATGTTTTATAAGATTCTAAAAATTCTTTTTTACTTAGGTTTGCTTGTTGTTCTATACCTTAGAATATAGTATTACATTACTGCTCGAGGGGAATTCAATGTCAGTAATCCAAAATAAAGTTGGATTCCAATTCACTTTTCAATCTTTTTTCTTTTTTCTGGCCATGTTGCAAACTTGCATCAGCTCACTTTTCAATCTAAATACTTTTCAACAGTAAACATTTTCAATATATTGTAAATCTTGAATGATATTAATTTTATGTATTGTATTTGATCATTGTAGTTTCCACAGATGCTTGTAATGAACTGATGGCATAGTCGTTGATATTATCATGTTGTTGCTACACTTGCTGCATCAGAAGAAAGCTTCACAAGATGCTTAACATCACAGTATCTCTCGTCTTTTTCTTACTCTTTGATTTAAGTTTTGTAATTTGAATTATATTTTTTATAAACCGCCAATCCACCGAACCGCTAAGGCAAATCCGCCATTATTTGCCAATCGAACCACCGGTTTTTGATAAGGAAAATGGCAAATTCTAGTGACACTTTTATTAATCCGCCACCCGCCATACGGTTTCTATTTTTCTCTCAAACCGCACCGACCCGCACCGCGCACACCCCTACCTGTAAGTCAGTTTCAACATTTTGTTTAGCTTGGGCCCTACTTTTTGGGAATTCTTGACTTTTTCTTTTCATTTGACTTTGGAGCAATTATTCTATCAATACCTAGTCACTATAAATAGACCTAAAAACACTTTTCTATCATTTATTACTTCTTTTTTTGCCTTTCACCCATGACTTTCCTCTCTTTTTCTCTAAACTCACTTTTTCTCACTTCGATCTTCAGATCTACTCACCTAGAGATACCACATCATCTTGGTCTTTTGAAATAGTTTGTAGATTTGGTCAAGGGCCTTCTTCTGATCAAAGAGGTTCGTGGTTTCACCAACCCTAAGTTTTTCGAGTTCTTCTCTTCCACTCTCTTAAGTTTGAGGTAGGGATTCTTCACATCTTTCTATGAGTTTCAACTTAGGTATATGTTATTTCTAAAATAATATTGTGATTTGGGGATTTTGAACCAAAAGTCTAGGGTTTTGGTATTGAAATCAAAAGAGGAGTTTTTTTAAATGGATATCATGAGAAAGGTTGTGGGGATATGATGATAATTGCTATGTGTGGAAAATAGTGGACTTCTTCATTCGAAAGTGATTTTGAAAGAAAATGAGATTTTGTTTCAAAACGATGAGTTTTGACTTGTGTTAGAAAATGTCGGAAGATGATGTTGCTTTTGTAAAATTTTGGGAAAGAATGTGAATATTAATGGAGATGGTGGAGTTGGATATGTATTATCACTTATATCTTGAAATTTGGAAAGTCTATCTTATGGAATTTATTTATCTGTTCAGAGATATCTGTTTGGGCCATCGGTGGAGGATAATTATGATTGTTGTAGACATTGCATGAGAACTAAGAGAATTGAAACCGTTTTCTCATCCATTTGCATTGGGCATTATCGCATATTATCACATTGAAAATGTATACTGTTTTGAGAAAAAAGTGAATACTTGGTGAATCTAGGTAAAGGGTGTGGTCACAAATGATAAGTTGGCCTATGTGTCCTTAGTGAAAGACTAGAAAACCGTGCGGATAGGTGTCAAGCCTTCCGGTTAATACCGGTAAAAATGACAAAGAGTAGTGCTTGTATAGCCTGCTAGCAAACACGTACCTAAAGATTCACAGTGTTGTATTCACAGTATTGTTTATAATGAAAAGAGAAAGGATGTTATGAATTGTTTTGTAACCTAACATTACATTGTTTTGAAAGAGATGTAAAACATTTTGGCACGAGCATGGCATATGTATTTCACCTTTATATCTTTGTTAAGATTCATATACTGTGTTAGATTATTTTTACTGGGCTTTGGCTTACCTTATGTGGGAAAACTACTTTTAGGTGCTGATGATATGCCTCCGCCAAGGTAATAAGCCTGGGAGAACTTGGAAGCAAGAGCTTCATTTGTGTATTTTTGTTATATTTATTTATACAAGCCTAGAGCTTTAACTGTACTGGATTTTCCATTCATTTTGTTGTAACCAAGTACCGTCTTGGAAAATTGTAAGCCTTTAAGGCATTTCTTTTTGCTTGAAGTTCATTCTTTCGTGTAACATATGCTATAGATTCAGGGATAAACTTTTGAATGTATATCCGCATATGTTACTCTTTTGTAAACTTAATTGAAACTTAATGGAATATAATTACCTTCTTATTGTTGTCATTTATTAATATTGTAGTTGGGTTAATGTGTTTATTTCGGGGCGTAACAATGGGTGCTAGTGAACCTTTACAACAAGTGACCAATCCCAATCACTCCGACTAGTTTAGAATTCAGTACCCAAGTGATTTTATCCCAAAAAATCACTCACAAAAATATCCTAACTAGTTTTGAATCTGGTGCCTAGTCATACTTAACCCAAATGATTTTATCCCAAAAAATCACTCACAAAAACTCTCTCTTATTTCAAGTATAAAATAAATAAGGGATATAAAACCCTTTTACAATTTTGCTCAGACTTTCAATAAATTTTCTCACAAAAAATATAACTCAATGAAACACAATACAATATTTGAGAATATGTCAATGCCATGGATTTTTCTCTTTTTCACTTCTAATTTTTTCTCCAACCAAAACACTTTTATTTATACCAAAAGATTCTTCTCGTTGAGAGAGGAGAGACGTTTCTCTTCAGGCTTGCATGTCATGTGGAGACAGAATGTCATGACCCGAACCCGTCCCTATGGGTTAAGGACATAACCGGTCAGTAATCCTGAGATTACCTACGGCCTCAAACCAAAACAGACGTAACTCAACAGAGTAAAGGGGCCAAACGGAAGCAATAATTAAAAACTTTGTCCATAGAGCCGTGCTTATATGCATTTTAAAACAGACCATACGCATATACGTTAATAACCCACAACAAAATACAGTATCATAAAATCCTTTACAGACAGGATCATCTAAACTGAGTCAACCCATATCAAAACTATATACAGATATACACAAGGTCCTTGCCAACAAGACAAAATATAAACACATAGCAAATATGGCAAGGTTGGGTCTCGTGCGTGAGACACAAGGCTGACTCTCCAAAACTCATGTTGTTCCTGGCGGACTTCACTGGGGCTGGGTTTGAACTTCTCTTGGCTCACCTACAAAACGCATGAATGAGCGTGAGCGATAGCCCAGTGAATAATATCAAGTACAGAGGTTACATAACAATATACAGAACAATATGCTCCAAACGGCCTTGGGCCCAATTCATACTTCTATTTAACAGATATATATATAACTATACGAAATTCAAACCAAGTAACTGTAGTTCTAGACTTTCTGGCCTCTGGCCCATTCAGGTTTCCATTCATGGAAAAACGGCCTTCGGCTCACTCACTTATGTCAAAACGGCCTTCAGCCCGTTCATTTCTGTCAAAATGGCCTTCGGTGCATTCGTTTACGTCAAAACAGCCTTCGGCCCATACATTCGTGTCGAAACGGCCTTCGGCCCACTCATTCATGTCAAAACAACCTTAGTTGCATTCATATACATCGAAACGACCTTTAGTCCACTCATTTCTATCAAAACGACCTTCGGTCCATTTACTTTTGTCAAAACGACCTTCGGTCCATTCATTTATATCAAAACGACCTTAGGTCCATTTATTTCTTGTCAAAACGACCTTTGGTCCATTCATCTGTTCATATCAGACTTTTGTCCACAATCCCAATTTGCAACTCATAAAGCTTATAAGGGAATAAACAATTGGACATTGACAAGCTTTCAAATATCGATATTACTCACAGTGATCGGCTTGTGGATTCGCCCTGGAGCTTGACCCTACACATTCCATGAATACAAAAGGGTCATTAACAATTCAATCCGTTCCTTAATTCACATATTCCTCTTTAGGCTTTATTCTTATTTCATTAACTCATTTACAATGCTTAACATATGCCTAAGAGTGCTTACAAGTGAAAGAGAACGGAAAACGAAACACAGAACGAGCATACAAAATTTCAGAGAACAGGGTCCCCGCTCGAGCGTCAAATTCCCCGCTCGAGCGGACCCTTAAGGCCTGCAAAAGTACTGGTTGCATGAAAAATACGCTCGAGCGTGTAATAGAGCGCTCGAGCGGAAGGCCTGTCTACAAAACTCCCCGCTCGAGCGTGAGATATCCTGCTCGAGCGGACATCCAACTCTGCAAAAAGTGCTGGGAGCACGATTTTCCCGCTCGAGCGTCATGTTCCCCGCTCGAGCGGACCTCAAAATTCTAGAAGACCCAGAATTGTGTTCTTGAGCTTCATTTCGACTTCCAACCAACAATTCATGCATGTTATGGCTCAAATTACACATTCACACATGTTAACATGCTACTAATACAAGATTACAACATTAGGAAGCTCAATTTCATGATTTATCTACATGCATGCCCCAAAAATATCTCAACTCATCACCAATATGCTCAAATTCAAACATGCAAAGCTTACTCTTTCATGATCTGCTCTTGCATGTAAGAAATACACATTATTCACAACTTATTTGGTGAAGAAATGGTCATACACATGGATTTCATTCAACTTCAACATAGATTACACAAATTAAGCTCAAACATGGAAATCTATTGCAATTCTTTACATGCATGCTTCTATAATCTTGAAATCCAACATATACAACTCAATTCCATTACATTCAAACTAATTCATGCTCTTGACCGTCTATTAAACTTGAATTCACAAGATGATGACTATAAATGCATGAATCACTCACCAAGGAGCTTTAATCTTCCCAATTTAGCAATACTTGAGCTTAATCTCCAAAAGGTCTAAGTCTTGAACCACAAATGCACAATTCTCTTCTCTCTCCCTCTCTACAGCCGACTCTCTTCCTCACAATAGTCTAACTCAGATTTTTGAGTTCATAAGAGCTAGAGGGGAGTGTAGTGCTATCCTACAACAAGGCCCACTAATACAATATTTCAATATAAAATATTTGGGCACTAATTTAGAAATTTAATCAGTTTAATCTGATCGGAATCAATTTCTAATTAAATTTCACCGTAGGTTCTAAAAATTATGCCAATCACAATGGCGTAATCAATTTTGGATTCTGTGGCCGATAAGGCCCTCGATTTAATTTCCAAAGCAGATTATTCAAATAGATATTCCTACGGTGAACAGATAAAATTTCAAAATCACATATATTCACATAATGGCACACAAAATCATGCTAAACACATAATCACACTCAAATTAAGGACCAATTAGCATACTACGGAATAGGGGTATCACACAGAACCCACGCATATGTTTTTGACTTGTTAGCTCGAGCACGCGGAGGAAATACACGCGAGGTAACCGTTGAAATTAATGATCGAAAGGTCACTTTCGATAAATAGTAATTTCAATATTTTCAAACTACTTGCCGTAAAATTAAATGATGCACAGTGACTGCATAGTAACTTTTCTTTAAAAATATTTGAAAGTATAGTAACTTCTCTATTAAAATATTTGAACGTACAGTAACTTTTCTATTAAAATATTTGAATGCACAGTGACTTCTCTAATAAAATATTTGTATGCATAGAAAAATCTATTTAAATAACATTTATATTAAAATATATACCCCTTTTAAAATCTTTGTAATTATTGTAGAGATTTTAGATATATTCTAATAAAAATAACCAATCATCCCATGTGAGCATATCAAATTTTATCAAAAGAAAATAACTCACCAATATCACATTTGTCAAAAGAATATAATCAATTAATATCAAATTTGTCAAAAGATAAATAGTCACCAACCATATTTTTCAAAATGTGAATAGTAAATGTTATAAAATATTTTTGTAAAATCAGATCTTGCACAGTAATTTCAATTTTTATAACAAATACATCAAACAACATATATTTTAAATAGATAATATTTTGTGTCAAAAAATGTAAAATATGTAAAAATCACAATTTATCTGATAATAGTTTAGACATCATCAAAATTAAATCACATAATTAACATTAATAATTTTAGAATATTTATACTAAATTAAAATAAACCTAATCAAATAATTTATCAAAATTATAAATTCTAAAAATATAAAAATCCCTAATATCTTGTCCTACATCAGAATCTTTCTTCTATACAACAATGAAATTGTCAAAATTGTTAATTGAATATACTATTAAAAATTATTAATTGACTTAATGGTTGATTAATGAAAATGATTATTTGTTATACGATTAGAAATTTTAAAAAGCAAAATGTAGTTTTCAAAATTATAGAAATAATTAACGTTTTAAGTAAATCTCAAATGCCACATTGATAATTTACCCTAATATTTGGCATGCCCCGAAATAAATACAGTATACCCACCTCATAACAACTAATAAATAGTAACATAAGCGAAATAATAAGCTTTCATTAATTAGAGTTTAATATACAAAAGGTGACACATGCGATATACATTCATAAACAGTACATCCTAAATCTACAGCATGTGTTACAAGGTAGTGAAAACATATGAAAGCTAAACAAATAACCATATGCCCTAATGACTTACATCTTTCCAAGTCAATACGTGGGTACATCAAAAGTGAGTCTTAAGCTCAATACAGATAAAACCTTTGGCTTGTACAAAATTAAATACAAAATAACAATACTGAGCCTTCGGCTCCATAGTCCTCTCAAGCTAAGTCCTTGGTGGAGGCATATTACCAGCACCTGAAAATGGTCTTTTCCACATGGGGTAAGCAAAAGCCCAGTAGAAACACTATAACACAATGTATAAATCTTAACAAAACCGTAAGGTTTTATGCATATGCAATGCCCATGTCAAAACATTTTACATTTGTTTCCAAAAACTATGTCATGCCTAGTTTATATCACAATTTTCAAAATCATGTCCTTTACAATAGAAAACAAGGGGGAAATCTCAAACCAGTATAACCTTTCACGGATATTTCGTTCACAGGAAACTGTCAAACGGCACCCATGTAAACGTAGCCTATACAAACGCTAGTGTTGCCATTTTGCGGATATTTCGTCTGCGAGAACCGACATCCATATATACGTGTGTTTTTCGAGACTTTCACACTGGACACATAGGCCAACTTGATTTGGTGATACACACCATTTTCCTATGTTCACCCATCTTTCTCAAAATCATATACATTTTCAATGTATTAAATGAGTAACAATGTTCAATGCACATGGATGATAATTCAGTTTTAATTCACTTAATTCTCATGCAATTTTTACAACACTCATAGCTATCCTCCACCAATAGCCCAAAACAAATATCTCTAAACAGATAAATAAATTTCATTAAAGATACACTTTTCCAAAATCTCGAGATCGAAGTGATAATACATATCCAACTTCGCCATCATTATCAACGTTACTTCAATTTCATATTTTTCAATATCAATTCCATTTTCTCTTTAGAATTTCAAACGTTCACATTTTAGGAAAAATACATTTCTCTTTGAAAATCAATTTCAATGTAGGAAATACCTCATTTCAACATATATCAACTTTCACACCCACAAGCTTTTCCAAGAAACCATTTGAAAACCCCTCTTTTTTAACATTTTGATTTCAAATCCTAAGTTTTACCAAAAATCCCCAAACCACTATAATCTTTTGAAATAGCAAATAACTAAAGTAAAACTCATACAGGAGTGTGAAGAATCCCTACCTCAAACTTAGAAGAGGAAGAATGAAGAAAAGCCCAAAAGTTGACGGTGACGAAACAACGATTTGCTCCGATCAAAACGAAACCTTTGACAAGCTCTATACTTAATCTCAAAGGAGTAAGGTGAGGAGATGCTTCTATGTGAGTAGATCTGAAGATCTTTGAGCAAAAAAGTGAGTTTAGAGAGAGAGAAAAGTGACTCACGGTTTAGAGAGGGGAAAGAAAAGATAAAGTGAAGAAAATGGTAAGTGATGGCCCTATTGATAGTGCTAGGTTAAAGTGAAATAAAGCCTCAAAGTCAACTCAAAAGAACAAGTCAAAATCCCCAAGAAACAAGGCCCAAAACCAAACTAAAATGTGAAAAAAAAAACAAAAAAACAAAAAAAACTCACAGGGGTCGATTATTGTGTCGGTGGTGTCAACCCTTCAGGAAGAATTGACAAAAATTGACAATGCTGGCAGCAAACAAGGTGTTGACCACCAGAGGTGTCGACACTAAATTTCAGTAATTAAATCCAGATTTTGCAGTAGACAAGGGTTGACCCTTCCTAGACTTGTGTCGACCCTTAATGCCAACAACAAAAGACAAGTGTCGACACCTTCAAGACTGATGTCGACCTTAAATTTCAGTTGCTATTCCAAGAACATAGTAGTAAGATGGGGTCGCCACCTCCAAAGCTGGTGTCGACCCTAGAAGTAGAACAAGACAAAGAAAATGGGGTAGTGTCGACACCAACAAGGATTGTATTGACCCCTGAAGGCAAAACCAAACATAAAGAAAACGGAATGACCATCACAAATATGATTTTCCAAATTCAAAAGTAATAAATGGATCAGGTCTAAATTAGGATCACAATAATATTTATCTATCTATCCTACTGTTTGTACCATCTATATTGTACCCTGAGTTGGTGTCTAAAGCATTTCCTTTTTTCTACATCACGTGAAATTTTATATTTCTAAAATATCCATTATCATTACTTAAAGTTTCACTTCATTTTTTATTTTTTATTGTCGTCGTCGTCTATGGTAAATTTCTTTAAGAATTTTTCAATTATTTTTTATGAACTTTTAAAATCTTTCTACACTAGATGAATCTGAAAGCAAAAATATGTTACACAAATTATAAAGGAAAAATAAACAATAAAGACAAAAATTCAAAAAAATGACTTTTTCAAGCAGATCCCAATACATGTTTTAAAACATCTTCATATATTTTCATAACAAAAAAGTCTAGCGTCACAAAAATTATTTTATGAAATCCGTCGCAAAGTTGTGTTGATCAACCTGTCAATTGATCCTAGTTTGCAAGTTGCTCTGACGATGATTTCATGGCAACTTTTATGAAACGTGTGTTTCGTGATTTGTAGCACTGCCTCCGTTTGGAAAGTGGGTTGACTTTTTGATTTTTTTGACTATTTTAGCCTAGGCTAAAAAGTTTAATTTGGGAAGGACTTTTTGATTTTTTTTGACTTTTTTTGTAAGAAAAGAGTGTAATGATTATGGGTTGAATATGATGCTTTGTTTGCTGCGGTTAAAATAACATATTTTGTTTTTTGTGGCTAAAATAACCAAAAAAACCTGGAAACCTTCTTCCCAAACGGTGCCTTTCACAAAACCCATTCTCCTACCCTCATTTTTTTTTTATTAACAAAAATCAATTATTAATTGATAGATTAATTCTTTAACCCCGAACCTTTCTATTGTAAATTCTTAAATACTGCTACCATGCTATCATACCACTCGATCTCGAGGACATGTGTTACTTTCATTTGTATATATCCATACCCGCACCGTGTTAAGATGACTTGGGTATGAGACTCTACAAGTCAAAATGTCCTTTAGTCAAATTCAAAAATTCGGAAGAGACTTCACGTTGGTGGTTAGAATGAAGCCAAGTGGACGGTTTAAACCCCATATGCGGCTAATAAGAAAGAAAAACGTGGTACAAAAGAATTGAAACAATGGAAGCAACCTCAACACACTGTAGTCAAATGTTTGCAATATATATATATAAGGAAATAGAAGTTAAACTGTCAAATGTTGAATGTTCATTTGGAAGGAAGTACATAAAAAACGAGGTTCATTTTTAGCAATCTCAAGTAAGATGGCAAATGAACCGAACTGTTTATAAACAGACTCAGCTCAGCTCATTAAGGATAGAGCTCGGCTCGACTCATTTAGTAAACGAGCCGAGCTCAAGTTTGAATAAGTTCATTTATTTTTATTTAAATAATATATAAATATATTATTTATATATTAAATAATATATAAATATATAAAAATAATAATATAAATACATTATTTATATTAAATAATATTTTTTGTTTAAAATAATATAAATAATATTAAAAAAAAATTATCGAACAAAGTCGAACCGAACTCGAATTTCATTAATATTAATGATCCGAGCTGAAGTTGAGTCCAATTACTTATCCAGTCAAACTCAAGCTCAATAAACGAGGTCGATAAGCAAACGAGCCGAGTTCAAGCTCGAACTCAGCAAAACTCAATTCGGCTCGGCTCGGCTCGGCTCGGTAGTAATCCTAACCTCAAGGAAGGCACGTAATGTACATTTCCCTTTGTCTTGAAGTCAAAGATTAATATATATATATATATTTATAGTCAATGCCGTGGGTTTAAAAAAATGGTTCCTCTATATTCTTTAATTCTGTCTCCCTATTGACGTGGCTAAGATTCATATGAAGTGATCCACTATGGGATGTGCATTTAGCACAACAGTAATTGTTGTGCCTCAATTTGAGATTTATTATGAACTTATTTTTATGATTTGAATTGTTTATTTTGTAAGGTTCGTTGAATACTTCATGCCTATAATCAGATATCAATAATTATATGATCGAATTACATTTATCATAAAAAAAAATAAACAATAAGTTTTCTTTTTGAGAAATAGCATAAAAAATATGCAACCCGATCACATAGTTATTGATATCCGATTAATATAATTTTTGGTAAGCATGAAGTAGTCAACGAACCCTACAAAATCAACAATTCAGATCATAAAAATAAGTTCATAATAAACCTCCAATTAAGGCACAACAATTATTGCTGTGCCAAAGACACAGCTGTAACCCATGTCCGTCCACTATGTTCTTTTTATTTTTAGTTCTCTCTAATATCACATCATAAGAGGTGAGATTGAGACTGGGGGAAAATTAAGAGGATCAATAATTTTTCTCAAAAAAATTACTAAAGAAGTAGTCAAAAATGGGGTAAATGTGAAATGTGATATAAAAATGAGTGTGACTCATATTATATGAAGGTGTTTGAGTTTGACTTTTTTTGGTGAATTTTTTTTTTTTTTAGTTTTTAAAATAAGTTTTACACTTTAGATTCTGTTTGACTAGATGGTTCACAAAAATAATAAATAAAATAAAAAAAATTTGAAAAAAAAATCACTAAAGATAAGAAAACAATAACAATAACAATAACTTTTTTTTGATTTTTAGTGAACTTCTTTTTGGGTTTTTTGGTATTTCTTTTTTAATACTTTTTAGATTCTTCTAAACTAGACAAACTAAAAAAATAAAAAAAATTGACAAAATTTTTTTTAAAAAAAATTATTAAAGACAAAAAATTAAAAAAATATATATATAACTTGTTAGGAAAAATTACCAGTAAATCCTATATGATAGAAAGTTAAACCATTTAGTCCTATGAATTTTCTTATGCACCATTTAGTCCCATTATCTACATCAGCAACATCAACAACATTATTAATATCATTAAAACATTTGCTACATTAACAACATTAACAAAACATCATAAAAAAAAAATATGTGAACATCATTAATTTCTAGATCAATTCCTCCCAAAATCCACACTCGAAAATCCATATCACACACAGACAATAGCATTACTGGGCACAAGAAATTAGGGTTATTCAGTACTCTCAAACTGCAGGGACAATTCAAGCGAAACAGAAATTAGGGTTTTTATTTTCCAGGAAAACTATACCTTCTCTAGAACAGGATCACAGCACTCGATTTTGCTTTCATTCACTTTCTCGACACACTCCGAGAATTTTCTCTTCTCCTCTGGTTCACACTCATCGCAACCACTCGTCCCATCAAAAATCATATAAACATAGAAAAGAGAAGCACTTCCAATCGTCGCGACAAAGAAGAGAGACAATCCATACCCTGGATGAGGAAAATAAGGTCCGAATTGGAACACGACTCCGAACATAATCGAAGAAAACAAGAACCAAATGGCGAATTTCAGTAAGTTCTTCTTGATCGATTTCTTGTGAGGAGGCAATTTCTGGTACGCCAAAGAACAGCGATCTAACAAGAGAAAAGGAGAGTAAGCGAAGACGATGAAGAATAGCAAGGCATAGTCGGATCGACTATAGGCTCTGCACATTGCTCCGATGCTGTTTGATGCTAAGAAAAAGTAAGTGATTGAAGGGAAGAAGCTTGAGTATTCGCGATTGTTGCTGGTTTGTTTTGATGTTGAAGACGAAGAAAAATGAAATGTTAATGTTTCATGATGTTTAATGTTTAATATTGATGATGATGTTTAATGTTTGATGATGATGTATAATGTTTAATGTTGAGGACTAATATTTTATGTTTGATGTCTGATGTTTGATGTTGATGATGAATAATGTTTAATGTTTAATGTTGATGATGATGTTTAATGTTTTATGATGATGTATAATGTTTAATGTTGAAGAATAATGTTTGATGTTTGATGTTGATGATGAATAATGTTTAATGTTTAATGTTTGATGATGTTTATTGTTTAATGTTGATGATGATGTTTAATATTTAATGTTTGATGATGTTTAATGTTGATGATTTGATGTCGATGATGTTCAATGGTCATTAACATTGGGATAGGACCTAACGGTTCATAAGAAAATTCATAGGACCAAATGGGTTACAAGATACAAATTTGGGATTTATTGGTGCATGCCCCTAACTTGTTTTAGCTAGATGCCAAATCTGCATTAGGTAGAATCTTATGACACGCAAATTTTTAGGGTATGTGCCATATATCCGGTTATGTCCCTAGTGGTTTTGGCTATACTTTAGTGTGACTAATTATTTAATAGTTTTCGAACCATGCTTTACACTATTCTAATTTTGATATTTGTCTTGGTGTCACCAAAGAACTAACGTGGCTCTATTTGGAATGTTGAGTTTAGTGGCTTTTTTTAGTTAAAATAGTCAATAAAATAAGTTAAAATAGTTAATAAGACAAAATATTACATCTAAATTATAATCATTTTATTTTTTTCCTTACAACCATCAAATCAATTGTGTAAAAAAACCTATCATCCCAAATATAATTTTTTTAGCCAAGTTAAAATAATTAAATAATTAAAAAGCCAACTAAAATAGTCAAGTTTATAAACGAGAAAGCCATGAGTTTTCCTATTATAACCAATAAAAATCAAGTTGTGGTAACATTATTTGTCTCAAGAGTAATAAATAATTTTCCCTGCTCTATTAATGTTTTGTTTCAAAATAGTTGTGATTCAACTTATATGTCAAATTACAAAAATATGATACCTTAATGGTGTTTGGTTATGGCCTGCAGTTGTTGTTAGCTATAATTCATAATGGTTGTTTTTTTTGTTATTGTGGAAGTCAGAAAAAAAAAATATATCAACTTATTGGGGTTAACCCAAACAGGGCCTACAATGGGCCTAGTCCAAACAAATATCACATCCCCCATCTAGATAAATGGGCGGACATCCCAGAAGGGGAGGTATGTCATCTCTCTCTATACTACACACCAACACTCTGGGTGCCTCTATTTAAACACCACATTTTATCTCAAGGCAAACCATTACTCAAGGCACACCCTTAATATTTTGATAAATAAATATTTTGCTCAATACACACCATAAACTTTCATCTTTAACTTTACTCACACACCCCACCCCTACAATCTTCCATTTTTACCCTCACTCACTCACACACCCCACCCAACTATGATATTTCCATCTTCCCCACCATTCTCTATTTAAACCGGTGAAGACCCATTGCTGAATACACTTTCTTTTCTCATTACTAGTAAGGATCCTAGGAGTTGAAAGTATTCACTTATGTTCGGATCTCTGTGAATACGAGTTGAAAGTATATTTACTAGTGAAGTCGCCTAGGATCTCTTCACTGAGTTGAATACGAGTTGGAAGAAATAATTGATTTGCAAGTATAATAAGAGATCCTCATAGTTTTGGAAAAAAAAAAAAAAATTATACTTGATATCCGAACATATAGTTTTTGTTCGACACATACAAATCGAAAAAATGAACTAAGTTCGACAATAATAGATCGAACAAAACCAAGTTGTACGGTTGTGGGTAGTCCAACATAAATATACTATTCGACTCTGGATAACCGAACTAATACAAACGGTTTACACCCTCAGCAAGTACACGAAAACGAAAAAAAAATTTGAAAAAATAACCTTTTCCTTGCTCCATTGTTCAAAATCAGTATTGTCAGATGCATTCATCATTTCATCCAATTAAAATCTTCAATAATATGTATATTTTTGGTTGTTTCTTTCAAGGGTTTTGGTTTAGGGTTCTTGGATTCTTAACAGACAAGATACATACGTAACATTTGAGAATGAAGATGTGGATTATATTCATTATTGTCCTTTATGATAATTATACAAATGATGTGTATTATAACCCTTTGTCCTATGTGGCCATTTTATCTTAGGTTAAAATTGTAATAAAAAAAAATAATTAATGGTGTGTCTTAAGATGAAAGGTGGTGTGTAAATAAAGGCATCCCAGCACTCTTCATTTGTCATGACCCGAACCCGCCCCCGTAGGTTAAGGATATAACCGGCCAGTAATCATGAGATTACCTACGGCCTCAAACCAAACCAAACGTATTTTAACAGAGTTTATGGGGGCTAAACGGAAGCAATTTAAAACTTTGTCCATAGAGCTGTGCTTACATGGCATATCGTAACAACCATACATATGCACATTAATAACTCACAACAGAATATGTACCACACAAGGTTCTGTACATACAGGATCATATAAGTCTAAGTCAACCCCAGAAAACTATATACAACATATTCAAAGACTTCGCCCATATGACAAAATAAAACAGCATGACAAAAAGGCGAAGACGGGTCTCGTGCGTGAGATGCAAGGGCTGACTCTTCAAAACCTTTGTTGTTCCTCACAGACTTCACTAGGGCTGGGTTTGGACTTCTCTTGGCTCACCTACAAACACATGAATGAGCGTGAGCGAAAGCCCAGTGAATAATATCAAATACAGAAGTTATACAAACGATATGTAGAACAACATGCTTCAAACGGTCTTGGGCCCAATTCATATTTCTATTTAACATATATATACGTAATTTAGGTCAAGTGACTGTGGTTCCAAACATACTGGCCTTTGGCCCATTTATCTTTCATTTGTCAGACTGGCCTTTGGCCCATTCAAACTTTGATGTCAAACTGGCCTCTGGCCTATTCATTCATGTCAAACTGGCCTCTGCCCCATTCATTTATGTCAAACTGGCCTCTGGCCCATTTATTTATGTCAAACTGGCCTCTGGCCTATTCATTCATGTCGAAATGGCCTTTGGCCGATTCGTTTATGTCAAACTGGCCTCTGGTCCATTTATTCATGTCAAACTGGCCTCTGGCCCATTCATTCATGTCGAAATGGTCTCTGGCCCATTAATTCATTCATTTATAACAAACATTTGTCCATAATTCAAACTAGCACTTATAAGGCTTATAAAGAAATAAGCAATTAGACAAATGACAAGTTTCAAAATATCGATATTACTCACAATGACCGGTTGGTTGGTTTGCCCTGGAGCTAGACCCTACACATTCCATGAACACAAAAGGGTCACAAACAATTCAATCCGTTCTTAAATCCACATATTCCTCTTTAGGCTTCATTCTTATCTCCTTAACTCATTTATAATGCTCAATGTATGCCTAAGAGTGCTTGCAAGCGAAAGAGAACGGAAAACGGAACACAGAATGCATTTTCAAAATTTCAGAAAACAGGGTCCCCACTTGAGCGTGGACTTTCCCGCTCGAGCGGACCCACGAGACCTGCAAAAGTACTGGATATGTCAAATTTACACTCGATCGCGAACTCTGGCGCTCGAGTGGAAGGCCTTTCTACATGGCTCCTCGATCGAGCGTGAACTTCCTCGCTCGAGCAGACACCATGTCTGCAGAAAATACTGGGTACACGAATTTCACGCTCGAGCGGCGGTTTCCCTGCTCGAGCGGACATCAAAATTCTGGAAAATCCAGAACATGTTCTTGAGCTTCAATTTGATGTTCAAAGGTTCCAAATGCATGATTTTGGCTCAAACTTCACATATACATATTCTAACATGGTATAAACACCAAATTACAACACAATGAAGCTCAATTTCACAATTTAATCACATGCATGTCTCAAATTAACTCAAACTCATCACTAATACACTAGATTCAAACATGCAAGACTCAAACTCTCATGATTTGCACTTGCATGTGAAGTATACACAATATCCGCAACTTAATTGGTGAAGAGATGATCAAATACATGGTCATTAATCAAAACTCAACATGGATTACATACTTTATACTCAAACATGGAAATTTATGGCAATTTTTTACATGCATGTGTTCTAAGACTTCAAATTTAACAAAACCAACTCAATTTCATCATAATCAATCTAACTCATGTTCTTGACCATTAATCAAACTTGAATTCACAATTTACAACATTAAACTCATGAATTCCCTTACCTAGGAGCTCAATCTTCCAAACTATAGCAAATTCTTGAGTTTAATCTTCAAATTCCCCAAACCTTGAGCCAAGATTACACAATTCTCTCCCTCTCTCTCTTTATAGCCGGCCCTCTCTCTTCTTTGAGTTCAAAATCAGCCAAATGAAGCTAAAGAGAGAATTGAGGGTGTAGTGTTCTATTACAACCAATTCCACTAATTCCAATATAATAATAATAAAGTAATTGGGCACTAATTCATCAATTTAATCAATTTAATATGATCCGAATCAATTTTCAATCAAATTTCACCGTAGGCTCTAAAAATTATGCTAAATTACAATGGCGCAATCAATTTCGGGTTCTGTGGCCGATAAGGCCTTCAATTTAATTTCCAAAGCAGATAATCAAACAGATATTCTTACGGTGAACAGATAGAAATTCAAAACCACATATTTTCACATAATGGCACACAAAATCATGTCAAACACATAATCATATTCATGTTAAGGACCAATTAGCATACTACAGAACAAGGATATTACATCATTTCTATACCTTCATTCTTTTAATCAAGTGACTAACTTCATCATTAGAGTGTCTCCGGCCGGCAACCCTGGATGGGTGACGCCGATCATGCTCATCTTTGTAGATCTATAGGGACAAAGTTCATTTTTTCGTTGGATCTCCATAATCCATGTGAGAGGATTTTCCTAGTCTCACAATTGGCACCGTCTGTGGGAATGACTGAATGAGATCAACGAAGAACACAACAAACATACTACTGTAAGTAAACATGTATTGGTTGCATTGAAGTTAGTGCATTTTCTACAAAATCAAAATCAATCCCAAGTAATATGGCCCACGGCTGGGTCTTTGTCATTCTGCTTCAACTTGATTCTGTATATATAGTATTTATGATACCAACTGTTGTGGGTTGTTGTTTGAATATCAATTTTTTCCTGCTACAACCAACCAAAAAAAAAAAAGGCACAAAGTATTCTTGATCAATAAAGCCGTTTAGGTGTATGAATGATGCACCACAAAGTATTGTTGATCAATAAATCATTAATTGTTGATAGTCGACTATGCATATAAAGTCGTTTTATAGCCTTTTTTCTGTTTTAAATAGTTTTTTTATGCCCTGCGGCCCTTTACAAAGCCATTTAAACAAAGCCGTTTTATAGCCGAGTATGTATGCATATTCTTGATCAAATTTTGCCCCAATTATATACAAACAGCTGCTCGGCCGAACCCACTTTTAGAATTGTTTATTTATTTATTTCTTCACAGGAGTTTATTTTAAAATTGATTTTTGAGATATACATGTTATTAAATTAAGGAATTACGTTTTCTGGCTCCCTAACTAAGAAACAAATGGCTCGTGTCTTTCCTTAATAATTTAAGATTTGTTTCTATGTTGTTTCGACAACCATACCCACTGTTAGCATTATTCGGCACAGTATTGGCACATTGGCCACATTATTGCAACTTATTCGGCATATTATTAACAAGGAGTTTTGGCAACTTATTGGCTTATTTGGCAATTTTTATTTGCATATTATTAATTGCGTATTAACTCTACATGTTATCAACTCGGCTTCAATAACTTATTTGGCTTATTCGACAATTTTTATTCGGCATATTATCAACAAGAAGTTTTGGCAACTTATTGGCTTATTTGACAATTTTTATTTGCATATCAACTGCGTATTAACTCTGCATGTTATCAACTCAGCTTCGACAACTTATTTGGCTTACTCAACAAGTTACTCAACATATTATCAACTCTGCAAATCCGCATATAATCAATTCACAACTTATTCGGCATATTATTGTTGCAATTCGGCATATCATTAGGCATATTATTAAGAGCATATTAATATCAACTCTGCATTTTATCTAGCATCGTCAACTTATTTGGCACTAACTTTTCAACAACAGTATTCCTCGGCACTAATCTCGACATCAGCATAGAACTAGCATCTCGACTTGCCGAAATCCACATCTAACAATAACCAAATGATTCACATTGACTCAAGGAGTCCAAAGCCACTAACTAGAGGAGCCAAAAATTAACCGACGCTTGCCGATAGTGGCGTAACAGCCCATATTTTCAACAAACTGCAATTTTCAACATTGTCGAAATCAAGTTTCTCATTGAGACTAGTCTAACGCAACAAACTGCGTCAAAATCGGAACTTAAATGCAGCCGTACAAGCCGGTCAAAGTTGGCTCAGAAATTCATCCATTTTTGCCGAAGAAGATGACCAGAGTTGGCAATGACAAACATAAGAAATTATCATGTGCTTCGTGGTTGAATTACAACTTGTTGATTTGAGCCCTCCAATCCATTTTGGCTACAATGATGCCATCATGCATCCGATTAGAACTAGCAAATAGTCATTTCCAACCATTACAAATCTGTATAGTCTGATTTTGCCAATTCCATATCCAAAATTTATCAATTCTTTGCCTCATCTTTGTCACAGCTCAAACAATCCTTTTGCCGCCTAACCTGGAGTTTGATCAATGCCGACTTCAACAATTTTGGCGTCTTCCTGCCTGTATAACAACTTGCATCATTCGGAAATCTTATTCCGAATTCCTTCTGAATAACAACTTTCATTCACAAGCAATGGGGCACAGAATTTGCGTTAACCATTTGACCTCGGCTTACTCCTCGGCAATGTTGGCCTAAAATCTACTCGACAATTCCTTACAAAACGAGCAATGGCAATTGGCCCAAAATCTACTCGGCAATTAAATAGTTGGCCCAAATCTACTTGGCAATTCCTTACAAGCAGAGCAATGCTACTTTTTAATGTTCTTCAATCTTATCGTCTTTTTCCAATTTCCAGTTATTTGTGATTAACAAGTTTACCTCATTCGGTATAGGCTATCACTGACACGTGATGCATTATTCAAAATCCTTGCAATATTGGCACTTGATCGCCACTTAAAATCAACAAAAGCCTCCAAATACAGTGTAATCTTCGTACTCGGCATGGAGCGCCATCAGCAAAGGCCTACACCTATGCCTGGGGGTTAGAATACCGCGGCCTACACCCGTACCCGGGGGTTAGAATACCGTAGTCTACACCCATGCCCGGGGTTATAATACCGCGACCTACACCCTCGCCCTTTTATACGTATAGTTCTACATATATTTGCACATATATTCAAGCACACATGCATTCATATAGTCAGTCATTCATTCATTTATTTTTATTCATTTACTGAAAGTGTTCTTTATCAAGAAACTTAACATTTATTTGAACAGCGTAACTCGACAATTAAAAAAAAAAAATCTCATTCCTTCTACTACAGACAATGAAAGTTTTGGGACAATTGTGGGAGCCAAAAAAAAAAAAAATATCAATTTATTGTGGTTAACCCAAACAGGGCCTACAATGGGT